>OX387189.1:8660257-8827387 GCA_947561395.2 Buxus sempervirens
TTAGCAGGCTTCCTGCAATCAGTAGCTCTATGCCCCAGTTCACCAAAACGAAAACACCTAATAGTAGGGTTAGAATTACCCTGCAGTGGCTGCTGGGCAGGACGGGAGTCCTGAGGGCGAATTAGCCGACTATTTTGATCGCTCCCTAATCACTGGTCTTCTATTCTGCTGCTTTTCAAGTGCAAGTGCACGCTGGTATGCCTCCGAAATAGTCCACAATGAGTGAAGACTGAGGACATCTTGCAGGGTTGGCGCAAACCTCCCAAATACCACTCCACCATCTGCTCCTCCGTGTGATCATCAACTAATCTCATGCCCTGCCTCAACGTATGGAGTCGTTGAAACAAGGTTTGAGTATAGCCAAAGGGAAGGAAGTAAGCCTTCATTTTCTTCTTCATCTTCTCCCAATCAGTGATCTTGGCCTTGCCCTGCCTGTCTCGTGAACGTCGCAACTGCTCCCACCACGCAGATGCTCTACCCTTGAGTTTGATGGCGACCAGTTCCACTTTCATACAATCGGGAACTTCCTTGTAATCAAAAATACGCTCCACTTCGTTTAACCAATCAATGAATCCCTTGGCCTGTAACGTACTAGAAAAGTCTAGCAGATCAAACCGAAAACCGAGATCTCCATGACACTTCTCTCGATCGCGGTACCCCCAGAATGGAACACGATTGTGATATGGGTTTTCAAAAGTGGAATCGGAATCGTGATCGGAAACCTCACGATCCTCGAGACCGCGTTTCGCCAGACGCTGGGTTAACTCTGCGACTTGCCTCTGCAAATCTTCAATCATCACATCCTGAATGCTACTATCATGGTGCTGAGCTTCCTCATTCGGAACCTGCCCACGACGACCATGACCACTAGCCATTGAATCTGATGAAAATTCACCCCAGGAAGATGTTGAAGCTCTTATACCAACTAACACCCGGGCAGAATAGCGATTATTCTGCAGGCTAGTTCGAACAGATAATTAACAGGGAAGAACACAAGCAGTTAGCCCAAAAACACAGAAAAAAACGTCTCTGAGATTCAACTGAATATTATTTAATCAAGTAATACTAAAATCAGTCCACAAGCCAGACTTTATAGCCATTGGAAAGTTACTAAAAACGGCAAAATCCTTAAAGCATGCCTAAATGAAATATAGAATAAAATAAGCAACCTGTGAAAAATCTGGCCCAAATACACGTCGAAAAATAGCTTTCTGAATTGGTGCCATATGAGCGATTCCGATACCCGTAGCCAAAGTTCTGGCCAAAATACTAAAACGCACTCAAAACTGCCCCAATTAGGAAGATATTACAATCACTTCCTGCCTTTGCGCTGATCTGTCAACTCATGGTATTTCAGCGCCATCAATGTGCAATCTGACAGCTCAGTATCATCTGTCTCGGATCCCCCCTGCATCTCTCTCTCTCTCTCTCTCTCTCTCTCTCCTCTCTCTCTCTCCTCTCCTCTCCTCTCTCTCTCTCTCTCTCTCTCTCTCTCTCTCTCTCTCTCTCTCCTCTCTCTCTCTCTCTCTCGCTAAAAATTAGTTCTGTTAATGCCTCTCCTTTTATAACATCTCATCCTTCTCGTGAAAGTACGTAGGAATCCTAATTCGTACAAGAACTAAACTCTTTCCAGTTTAACTTGCACTCTATTTTTTTTTTTTGGAAAAGGTAAGATGTATATATATAAGTATAAATAATTACAAAGAGAAAGGGAGAAGAGGGGGAAGAGGGAGTGGATCATGTGCAATTATAGTGGAGTATTTGCATCATGTACATAGCATAGGCTCTAAACAGTAGCCCCAAAATTGTTAATCTCCAATTTTCAACCATATATCCGAAAGAGTATGCAATACAATTTCAGGGTTCCAGGAGGAGTTTCCCTCTTGAAAAAATCTTCTGTTCCTTTCACGCCAGATGTGATATACAGTTGCTACGAAAGCTAATTTGATAATTGAGGGAGTTCTACCATCTCCAATTGCTGTAGAGAGGAGCCATGAGACCTCTGCCTGCCAGGGAAGAGGAGATCTATGCTGCTGGATTTTGGATAGGACAGTGGCCCATACTTGTTTGCTGAAGGTGGATTCAAAGAAAACATGATCTCTAGATTCTATACCTTGTTGACACAGAGTACAACTTGAGTAGTTAATGATGCTCCTAGCATGAAGTCGGTCACAGGTGCTTAACTTCCCATGAAGAGCAAGCCAGAGGATAAAGGAGTGGCGTGGGATGTGGAGTTTGAACCAGAGGAGGTGATGCCAAGGTGCTACATTTCCTTCAGGTTTAAGAGAAGAGTAACCCCACTTTGATTGAGAATTTACCTGGAGGGAGGTTGACCCAAGTGACTTCATCAGGTCTAGTTGAGTCAAGTGTGGGCAGCATATGTGAAAACTTTGCCAAATCAATCTTAAGTTAGAAGCAACGACAACTTCTTGTGGTATGGGTGTTCCAAGAGTTTGATCATATGATGGAAGACACCTTTGCCAATCTTGATATCCCAGAATCAGTTATGAGTCTGCTCCCAAAGACTTCAATTAGAGGCCAAAAGGGTGCCAATTATCATACCATAAGCTTGTGTTTCGACCATCATGTATTTTTTGGCAGATTAGGTAGGCAAACTTGGGTCTTGATTTGAGAATTTTTCGCCAACTCCAAGAAGCAAGGCTTGGGATTTTAAAGCTCTTCCTCTTAATCAGGTTATGTGCTACCCACTCTCCCCATAGAGAAGCTTGTCTAGATGCTAATATCCATATATATCTTGCTACAGCTATTGAATTCCATATCTGTAAATCAATAATTCCAAGTCCTGATTTCTTGCTTTTGCATATGGTTTCCCAGCTAATAGGCACAAATACTAGCAAAGGCATTCAAAGCATTTATTAGACAAGAAGTTGATGAGAGTTTAGCAGCAAAGAAAAGGAAGAGATCATCCGCAAAACTCAGAAGCTTGATCAAAATTACACTCTAATTGCTTACAAATAGGAACTATTTCAAATAGGAACTCAACTCTCAACTCTTTTAAGCTAATTAATCAGAATAGGCATTCAGGAGAGAGGTTTACGAGTGAAGGGTTGTATTTTTTACTACTTCTAATTCTTATAGATTAACTAAAGAATACCTCACATCTAATAATGGCACACAACCAATTTTGGGGCATTTTTAAATGAGGTTAAGCCCTTAACTGTAATATTTATTAAAAAAAAATTCTTATAGATTAATTGAGATTAATCTTTCAACTAATCTGATAGAATGTATGGCTTGGATGTTGGAACGAACAGGTAATCCTCCTTTTCCGGCCATTGGCTTCTGCCCTTGGTGGTTACTTTGTTCTACTCGTAGTTTAAGTGGTGCGGTCATGATTTGAATGAATGCTTACATTGTCCTAGCACTTTTGACCATAATATTAATTTTCTTTAGAAAGTTAAAATTCTCAATTAATATATTGACATGATAAATGAAGGAGGATCTTGAACTCGTGACTACGCTTTCAGCTAACAACCATGATCACAATGTGGTTTTTCATCTCGGCCGGTATGATACTCATCCCTTATATATTCATATAAAAAAAAAATTTATGATATAGCGACACCTAATATAAGGGCACTTATATAAAAAGTGCTGTTACAAATTCCTTAATTAAACATGATATTTTAATAAATTATTTTATATAAAAGTGCTGTTACAAATGCCTTAAAAGTGGCATTTTTCTCTACATACCAAAAGAAAGTATTTTAATAAATTTTCTATAGCGACATTTGTCTATAAAATGTCTTAATAAATTATTTTATAGCGCCATTTTCTACAAAATGCTGTAATAATTGGTTTTATAACAAAAGTTCTTATAAAATGGCGTAATAAATTATTTATAGTGGCATTTTTTTTTGAAAAAATGCCATAATAAATTATTTTATAAAAATGAAATGCAGTATTAAGGCATTTGTAACGAAATTTAAGTGCCCTTACATTAGGAGTTGCTACATTACCTTTTTTTTTTTCTTTTTTTCTAGTAGATGTCAGGAATTTAAACAGTCCGATCAAAACTCTACCGTTATTGATTCATAGTGGTAGAGTTAACTTGATACGTGTACCTGATTTATTTTTATCTAGTTTCTCTTCTACGTCGGTTGAAGCCTAGTCGGGGGTAATCCAGTGAGGGTTATGTGCATTGGTAAAGCCGGGTCATGGTTGGGGGTAAGGTAATAAGCAATTTGCACCCCAATCCAATGCACAGGGGCTTTTTTGAAAATAAAAAGAATGGTAAGAAATCGTGGTAGATGCATAGGGCAATTTTGTAAAAAAAAAATAATTTATGGGCTATAGTAGTGGGCACGACCACCGCTAAGTCCGCCACTGAAAGATTTAGTGACAGAACCAATCAATGGCGGACAACCGTTGTTGGGATTGGGATTTAGTGGCGGTCTTGGCCCGCCACTAAAAGACCCCTTTTTTGTAGTGACATTTGTCTATAAAATGTCTTAATAAATTATTTTATAGCGCCATTTCTACAAAATGCTGTAATAATTGGTTTGATAACAAAATTTCTTATAAAATGGCATTATAAATTATTCATAGTAAAATGCCATAATAATTAATTTTATAAAAAATGAAATGCAGTATTAAGGCATTTGTAACAAAACTTAAGTGCCCCTTATATTAGGTGTCGCTACATTACCTTTTTTTTTTTCCCTTTTCTTCTAGCGGATGTCAGGAATTTAATAGTCCGGTCAAACTCTACCGATATGAATTCATATGGGGGAGAATTAACTTGATACGGGTACTTGATTCAATTTTTTTTCAATTTATACTACATCGACTAGCACTGATATATATCCTATCCTACTACTTATAAAAGCGGGTTGCTTTTTCTTTCGTCGTCCCAAATTACAGAATTTTGAATTAAAAAAAATCTTATATACTAATTGGTCACACGGATGAAACCATCACACGGTTGTACTTCTTACTTGGACGGTGCATTTGGACAGTGCATGGATGGAGTCTTAGGCCGCATCAGTTGAGCACGTTAACGCCTCTCCGTTCCTCTTCTCCGTTCAAATTGAATGAGTGACTTCGGAGACTCCGGTGTGTGTCCTTCACTAGCCATCGGTGGTTCAAGTGGATTAATTTTTCATTATTCTTCATCTGGCTCATCTCTATCCCTGTTCCATTTGCTCTAGATCTTAATGAAGAGTTCGGTTCAACAAGCACGATCTCGGCTTGTTCGTTTCATGGTGGAGTTCTTTGAAGGCAATCTTGTTCTCCAACTTCATATTTCTTCGCAGTGATGACGTTGTTTATTTCTCGATTTAATCTACCCATTCCTATCATTGTTCATTCATGGAAGTGACAATCTTCGACTGCGCTTTGACGGTATCCAACTCATTCCAATCTTTCAAGAAATCGAGTTTCGGGTAAGGATTACATTTCTATAGCCAACTTCATCATTCTCTCCATAAAGGGTTCTCAATTTTTAGGGACATTCTACTCTGGTTTTACTGTATTTTTGTATGAAATTATCACTAGGGCAGAACATCGACTTTCAATTGTAGGGATATTTGGGGGTCTCTTCTTCTTTTATGGTTTGCGCGAGTAATATGCATGCTGCAACTTCATGTGATAAATTGAGAGGGCCGATTGGTTGAATAGTTGCTGCCCTATTCTTTGTCTATTTCCTATTCTTTATTTTATTTTTATTTTTTTGCTAATTCTTATTTAATATAATTAATTGTTTTGGAGCAGAAAGCAATAAATGGAACCGAATTATAAAAATTAGCAAAAAAATACTAATTACCAGATTAGGTCTATTTTCACAGGAATTCTATAAGCGGATTTGGATGATAATAATACAAAGTAGATATGTATATATTATAAAAGGAATGATGAATTTATGGAGAAATTGTTTTGTGACTTGATCGAGATCGTGTCTCATGCAAATTCTTTTAGGGCAAAAAGGTTCAGAATAGATGCTTGGTCAAAGTAAAAACTGAGAATCTTCCATTACCATGGGAGGAGTTGAATTCTGTGAATTAGCATGTCAATCAGCCAGAAATGGGGCTTTTAGAACTTTTAGAGCATTGGGGTTTCATTTTACCTTGTATAATCAACACGGAAACATGTAGATTATACACACCTAAGGTTAAAGTGAAAGTGCTGCTTCGTATTATGCACAAAAACATAGCAGAGTGCATTTGTCCTCAAGAACATTTCTATAATAGAAACATGTTTGATGCAACAATTTATTTATTTATTTTTTAATTATACACTCCAATGGTTAAAGTGAAAGTGCTGCTTCGTAATTTTGTACCCATTATTACTAGGTTTTTTCCAATATAAATTGCACTCATATATTTATTTGTTTTTTTCTTTTATGATTCAATGAATGAACCAAAAACATACGACATTAACCATGAGCCATCTTTATACAATAAGAGAACTTCTTGCTTATTATTCATGTGTTTCCTATCATCTAATCAATCAGATAACAACTATTGACCTATTCCAAGTATGGCTCCTGTTTAATACATCTTCTCCTTATGCTTTTTGCTACAAGGTCCTTTAATTTTAAACCCAAAAAAAAACCAGTCAAGCATTAATAATAATTTGATTGAATAGGAAAAAAATTATAATCTGCTGTTGCAATCTCTTAACTACCATGTTTTCAGTAAGATTGCATATTTTTGAATCCATATTTACAAATCTTTCTATGTCTCTTAGGCAGTCCCTCCTCTTCTTCTGCATCTTTCTCTTACGAAAACTTATATCTTCACTTAGGCAGTCCCTCATATGTTTCTTGGGCAATCCTTCTATATCATTAGTATTCATTTAAAACCCAAATCTTTATTTTACTTTTTAACTTTCTTTCAAAAGTTAGAGCTAGACACAGACCATAAAAGTCATGTTCAATTGTTGAAATAAGTAAGGAATTGGGTACCAATGGTAAACAGAGAATGATTATATAAATCCAGATTTGTTCCAAATCAAGTTCATATTGTCATTTGTTGAAAGATTGTGATTCATTGTTCAAGCTATCTTGGTTTTCTTCCTCATTTTTATGTGTTTTTGAGCTTTTAAAAGCTATGTTCGAAATGTGGTTTCTATCTCTTTTTTTCCCGTGTAGTTTTTGTTCTTGGTTTCCTTTGTGCTTGAATGTTTTATTTTTCTTTCTTGAGACATCTTCCCATCTTCAATCAAAGTTCGATGTTGGTATTAAAGCTTTTTCTTGGTATTAAAGCTAACTCTACTTTTTGTTATTCAAAATTTTGTTTTTGTTTTTGTTTTTTTTTTTCGTTTTTCCTTTCTTATTGTTTGATTTTGTTTTCATTGTTCCCTTTTTTCTTTGATTGTTTGGTTTTGGCGTTGGAGGCAGTGTTAATGTTGCTTTTGATTGGTAAACATGTATGCTCTATTGTTCACAGTTATACTATTGTTCCTTTTGTGCTATTTTCCTGGTACAGATTTTTATTTTCCTTTTTTCCCCTTTTGTTTTTCTGTTTTTTTTTTTTTCTTCATTTAGATCTATTTTTTTAACACAATTTTTGGTTGAAAAAGAGTACATTCCCTCTTCTTATTGAAGAGTTATGTTTTTTTTTTTATTTTATAATTATTTCAAATTATGGGATTCACTTGAGTCGTATTTTGTTTTACTAGGAATTGTGAATGTGTGTTGCATGTTAAGATTGATTTTATTGCTTTTTATTTTTGAGTAACGGACTTTGGTCATTAAATGAAAATGGTAATTTTCTTACTAATTATTATGGTTATTCCCAAAAGATATTTCATTTTTCTAAAATTTAATTGGATTTATATTTCTTATTTTATAATTTATTTTTTTAATTAGCAAATTGAAATTATTATATTCAATTATTTTATTACAAATAATTTTTCAAATATCAAAAGAGTTTGAATTTAAATCTATACTACTATTAACTACCTAAAATGCGCTCTTTGTTTTTTTTTTACATACCAAAATATCATTTTCTATAATGATTTCAAAACTACACGAGATCTTGAAATAATAATAACGAAATAGAATATAATTCAACTATTAATATATAGTAATAATTATCAAAATACTTATTTTAATTAATTAAGTATATTAGTTATTGAAATAATTAATATATATTAAAGTTTCATATTAATATATTAATGTAATCATATTAATATAAAACTTTATATAATTAATAGATTAAATATTTTGCTAATAATTATCAAAAAAAATTAATAAATATTATTTTAATGAAGTCAATTTTATTTTAGAATTTTTATAGGATTAATTTATTTATATTTGATTGGATTCCAATTCTTTCTTAATTATCTTAAATGTGTTCTTATATTTTTAAAATAACAATTTTAATAATTTAATAATATAAACTTTAATAATTATATTCCTAAAAATTAGCTTGAAAATATGTGGCTTCATCAAAAAACACATAGTTTTATAATGCAATTTTTATTGTAAATAGTTTATTTTTGTCTTTTCATTCTAAAACAAGGTGAGATCGTTATGTACAGTTGTCACACATTTTATATTTGAATGATACTAACAACTTATGAATGATCTTAACAAATTATTTACATGATTCAAACTTATAAATATATTGCTTAAAATAATTGTTATTCTTACAACCTTCACCGCCACCATTCCTGCCAATTTCTATTCCTTTATGTATGCATCTCATTAATGAAATAGGTAAATCTATTATTATCAATAAGTAAATAAATTTCCATAAAAGTTATATTCACTATCTCTCTATGTAATTCTTGTTTAATTTTGCTTTTCTATAATGAATTATTCTAACTCTTATTTAATTTTATTTGATTTTTGTTTGCCTTTTACGCATTACTTAATTGAGATATTGGAGTAAACTAAATGTTTAGTAATCACAAGGTAAATAATTTATTTTATTATATTTTACTTATGGGGTAATAGAAAAATTAGCAATAATATTACTATGCATCTTAATTAATAGTTATCTATCTATTGAATGTGTTAAGATATATAGCTAACTTTGAAAAAACTTATTCAAAATAACCCTAATTATAATCTATATACCCATTGAATATACAATACACATTTATTTAATATGCCCATACTTTTCACACAGTAGTTGTTAAAAAATAAAATACCAATATATATTTGTCTTTTATTGTTTTTTGAATTGATAATAAATTGCTATCAAATTGGAATATTACGGTAATTAAAATAAATGACCACTAATAATATTTAAATATTTGACAAGTATAAGTACTTCTGAATTAAATTTTCTAGATAAATATGATTAATGTTTATCTCATTAGTATGATTTTAGACTCACGCAAATAACAAGAAAATTACTTGTTATATAAATATTGAGTATGAAACACCTCTGTTATAATTACTCATCATGAATACTTCCTCTGTTATATACATATTGAGTATGAAACACCTTTAAATCCCAAAAGAAAGAAAACCCAATCTAATGATAAGGCACTAACCAGTAGGATCTTTTTCCTATCTTTACCCTTCATTTGTCAATACACCAGTACATCTTTAACTTTGTCAATGCACCATTACATCTTTAACCAACTTAAGTTGTACCTTGTACATATCTAACTTCCTTAATTGAAACGTCCATAAGGCTAATCCACTTCGCAGCAAATAATTATCTTACTTCTAACTTATACATCATATATACGCTACGCCTATTTTACAAAGCATAATTCCTGCTACCAAGAGATCTTTGATGAGGATCTTATTTAGATAAGTTGCTCACAAGGATCAAGTATCCATGAATTAATGATTATCTTACTCTAAATTACCTTAAATTTTATAATCTGAATGTAGTTGTAATATGATTTTTTTTCAAATGGTATGTGGCTTGTAAACCTTGTTAATTATACAATATATGACATGTTTTTGTGAAATGTTTTATTATTAATAACTATTATTGACACAATTAGTAGAACTATCTCTCTTTTACTAGACATATTTCAGAAAATTCTTTCATCTTTTTTGCAACAAGATTTTAGTTTTCACATTTCATAAATTGCTTGTAATCTAAACATTTATTCTTTTCAATATTTTATTTATTGCATGTGTGAATCTTGTAGCTAGATTTTGAATTCTCTTTACACGGTAGATTTTATATTATATGTAAAGCAGATAAAATTGAATCCTTAGAGTTGTCTTTTCTCTCCTTCGAGACATCCCACTTTACATCAAGTTCATTTTATCGACCTCAAAATTTTCTTCAGATTATGTTATGGAGCTGAACTTATTTGCATTAACATGATGTTACAGTTTGAACAAGACAAAGACACAACATTGAAGCCTGATATGCATGCAAAATACAGATAATTCCATTTTTATTTTTATTTTATATGTTTATTTTATGATTCATTTTTCATTTGTTTGAATTTGATACCACTTGCATCTTTCTTCCCACTCTTTGCTGACTATAATATGGGCTCCTTTCCCTTTGGCTCTTTGCGAGGTATAAGTGTCACCGTCCACACTCTTTACCAAATCTGCTAGCTAAACTTTCTGGACTTACTAGCAGAGGGTTCTGGGGCATTGGGATCATTTGAATAAACAAAATATTATAATGGATAAAATCATGCAATCTATTTGTACTTTTTCACGAGACCAATATGAAAACTATGTTGCTCTAATATACAATTTTCTTACATGACTCTTTCCTTTGTTGTTGTAACTCATTTATGACTGTTATTTTGCTATTCTTTTATGATGAAAGCAATAATTACATTAAAAAAAGTGCAGAAAGTCCTTTTAGCCATGAATTTCATAACGGCTTTTGTAGTTGGTTAGATTGTTGCCATGTAACTTCTAATTTTAATTTTTGCAGTAGTAACCAAGGGTCTTGATAGTCTGGATATGTATAGAGGCAACTAAAAAAATTGTTTGAAACAACCGTTGGAACATTACTTGAATAACCCTGCTACAATTACAAGAAATATATAAATGAAAGAACTATTACACTTATCAGCAATTTCTTTGGAAAAATTCTACAGATTGAGATGTTTTCTCCCAAATCAGTATATTAATAGGATAGGTTTTTTAATTTGAACTTAATCCTTTTAATAACTCTGTATATATTAAAAATTTATCCCCGAATCAGTCGTGTAGAAAATACCATAAATCCATGTTATTAACACACTACTATATGAGGTCAATAAAGGCACCTTCTACAGATCAAGATGACATGGTTCTTTATCTTTATATGCAGTGGACTTTTCATATCCTTAGTAGTCAATACTACTAATGAAGATAGCTCGACCTCCTATTAATATTATTATGTTAATTAAAGATAAGTTCTTTATGTTTGTGCAACCATCAAAGACTATTAAAATGCCAAATATAAGCAGTTGATTGGGAAGGAATTTGCTGATTTCTGGGATAAGATTGCAAGTGCAGCTAATGCAATCTTCTAACTAATTGCATGTCCAACTACTAGAGTTGAATGTTGATCTTGTTTTTCTTACTTGAAATTTTGATTTGGTTAGGAAATTATTTCAAATAGACAAGCAGAGAAACAAATTTTGTTCAAAAGATTATTGTTTTGAAGTTCTCAATTCTATTAGTTTTAATGTTATTTATTCATACAATTATTTCATTAATTTGATGTTGGATACCAACATATAAACTTGATTTTCATATCAACGTATTTTATGCCAAGCTTTTTACTTTTTTAACTTCTTGTTACATTTCTTTGCTCATTATTCACGCTCAACGCGCGTGCTCATTACTAGTATATATATATATGTGTGTTCAAATAAAAAAAGCGATTTTTCAAACATTGGATAAGAAGGTTGGAAGTACAAGGTACAAAAATAGATTTTCTATCTCAAATTCCCGGGTCTGTAAAGATTAATTTAAAGCAATACACAATGGTAGAACAAATCAAATAATTAGAGGAACACAATTTTATGCTGATACCCTTACAGAAAACGATTATGGAGCAGCAGAAGTTTATTTTAATGAACTTAAGCTAATCAGTGAGCTAGCTATTCATGCATGGCTAATTGGTTATATATTGAAAAAGTTATACTGACAAGCTGAGTTAATCTATGACTCCAACTTCATCAGTCTGCGCATTGAGTTAATTCATGGCTAAAGTGATCTGATGCCATATGTAGGTGAATCCTGAATCCCACCAAATTCTAGGCCATATGGATTGCAATTGAATTGCGTTTTCTTGCGTACATCCCCGTACAGCTATTTTCCTAGATCTATTTTAAATTTTGCGCTGCTGGAATCATGGACAAAGTTGCAGATTAAACCAAAAAAAAATATGATTGAACAGGTCTGTTTTGTATGCAGAATCGCAGTTCTAAGAGCGTCAATCAATGGGAGATCTAGATGCAGCCGTTTTCCCCACGGTAAACATATTCACTGTCTCCACCTTGATACGCACAAATAATCTTACACTTCTTGTTAATGAATCCTTCGTTTCTGTTCTGGCCCTTTTAATAATCTCCATTTTTAGATAGCGAAGATTATTAGGATGAAGATGGATATTGATGGATGAAATAAAGTCTTCAAGACGTGCATGGGCCGTGTTATCATCCATCAACAATGAGTCTATCTGAAATTGATGCCGCTTCCCATGTACGCCAGGCAAAAGGAAGGCGTACCGTTTAAACACATCTTCAATGAGAAATGAGAAATACACTTGACTGTTGTTTGAGGTGGTTTCCATGATTTCTTCCGGTTACGTAAAAGTATTGAATTGAAGCCGCTTGAGTTTCTTCTAATTCTATGTCGATGGGCATGGTGAATCTCTGCATGAAGGGTGAAAAAAAAAGACGCAAAAAGTTAATTATAATAGTAGTCTTGGTTGAAGAGATAATGTAAACAACAGAGACTATATTTGATGTTAATTTGCTGCAGATCATACATGCAATCAACTCAATCGCAGATACAAGCGGAGAAAGGAGAAGGGTGTCTTCCTCCACTCCTCTCAAATTATTGAAGAACTCTTAGAAACAAAAACTGAGAAGAAGAAAAAAACTTTACCAGACTTGGGCAGAATCAAGCGTTGTTTCTTCTTCCGGATCCTTTGAACTTCTCGCAGTATGATCTTCTCGAGCTTGATCTGTCACTCTCTCGAACTCTCTTTTATTTAGCTCCAAACTATAATTGCCACACTGTTGCCTCTCCTTAATTTATAACGAGTCTCATGCTCGTCATAACTAGAATAGGAGTCCTTATTCAAATAGAATTAACCTCTTTTGCATGTGCGTGCCTCAAGAGAGTTTCATTTCATTTGGGATCTGCAGATCATCCTCTTTTTTGGGAACAAAGTTGCAGGTGGTCATAAGACTCATAACGAAAGATGAGTTTGATGATACAAGAGAAGAGAGGTTGTGAAGGGTGCCAGCTGGTTCAACCGGGCGACGACTCTTCTGGTTAGCCCTCGCATGGCTTCATGTCCGGTCTGGGTCTTGGTACATGCTTCACTAACTTGTCATTCGGACTCTAATAGTCTGGGTTTTTAGAGCGTTGGATATAAACCAAAGTCCATTAATTAACAAGCTAAGAACCTTCCACAAACCAGTAACCACTGTCATTATTATTATTATTATTATTATTATATTTTATTTCATTTATTTATTTTTGTTGGAGCTTAAGGCATAAGGCCCGCTTACGCTCAACCTCAACCGACTAATCCTTGAGATTATAGATCTTATACAGGTGACCCAACCTCAACCGACTAATCCTTGAGATTATAGACCTTATACAGGTGACCCAAGAGATTGTGTCTAAGAGAGTTCAAACATAAGACCTCAAAAGGACCAAACCTCTAGGCCCCAGGTATTGACCACCACTGTTATTATTTATTCTCTAGTGGGTAAGAACTTGAAGAATTTAAATCAATCTAAAGTATAAACCTAATGAAACGTTGTAGTTCAAACGAAGCGATAAGGTGTTAACTACCTTCCGTGACAAAGACTGAGAGTTCCTAACCATAACAGAACAAAATCATCTCAACAATGTACATTGGGAACAAAATTCTCAAGGATTACAATGACATTCAAATTTATGTACAAGATTCATCTACAAAAACTCGATGGATTCCTAAAGCATCAAGAAGAGCATCTAGAAGAAAAGTACCGTTACAATTCGCAGAATTCCCTCACTTTTGATAAACGACTTTATAGATATGAACCGTTTTGATGCTGTAACACTCAGTATGAAACAGATAAATACTAACGTAAAATAGGGGATGAAGTCCCTTTTACTTGCAGCCCCTTTTGCTCTAATGCATCTTCAGTAAGAAAAAATAAACTAGAAAGAATTCTACACCATTTTGCAATAGCAGCTCTGTGGGTCAAGACATAACCTTCCAGTTGCTTCTTATATCTTATGAGAGGCTTTACTATTAACAGCTTGACAAAAAACATATTGATGCCTCCTTTCTTGTGTAATTGGAGCCCAGGTACTCCTCTCACTAACTATGACTACTCAATTATTTTTGTTACAATGCCGACGGCAACAGTTCTTCCTGATGCTCTTAAAAAAGCCCTCCCAAGAGCTCGATTTGTTGAGAACTCATCCACACAAACTGCCCCGTTCAGAACCACCTGAAATCATAGAAAAGAAAAGATCAAATTATATTTTGCTCCTACTAGAGCTAGGATGCATTTAAGGGGTCAGTAAATTCTGCAATGACAACAGCAATTGTCATTTTACCTCTATAAATGCACTCTGCTTGGATGTAAGACATCTGGGTGACTTTTTAGTGACCTTTCCAGTCTTTTGATCAAACAATGACAATATCCTTGACACACTAGCAGACTCCTTCGCATGATGAACATGAAATTCCACCTGCTTATTTCCATATCCATTCAGATTACATGTTCATGCCCGAAAAATACGTGATGGATATGTTTCAAGGACACTGACCTGAGAACCAATTACAATAGGGGTCGGAACATCCAACATGAGAACCTTCATCTCTAAATGGGTTGCAACAGCCACAGGGAAATCTGGATGGCATAGAACTCCCCCAGCTGTCAAATGACCTCCATCAATACCTTTCAGACAGACAGCCACATTGTCACCAGCTCTCGCAATAGGGCAAGGCTTAGAGTCCCGTTCTAGAGAACTGACTTGAGCTAAATCACCCAATGGCATAACTAGCACCTATAACCAACATGAGCAATTATAAATTATGCACAAAAGTTGAGCATTAACATAGATTTATATGTTATCAGTGGCCATCATAATAATATTTGATGCCTATCATCTTGCATCCCATATCTTTACAAACCCCAATATACCATTCAATTTCAAGAAGTAAGACATGGAAGATTATTGTAATAAGCAAACAACCCCAACCAGAAAAGAGCTCTGCATGAATTTGGGCCATGGCCAATCCAGGAGGTTCTGTTCATTGAAGATTATGGATTGATATAAGTGATGAACCCCTTTTAAAATAACAGTAAAAAACTCAAGGCATAAAGGAAGAAAGCATTATCCATCATGGTCAATGATTACATTTGAGTTGTGCAATAAATGACTAGGCAACAGTCTGTAAAGCAGATTAGCCATACGGACCATTCATTGTATGTTCTTGAGGGAATAACCTTTGCCTTTTTTCTGAGAAGTACTCTAAAACTTAATCCAGATAATTCAGAAACGAGCCAAAGTAACAAATTTGAGATAATAAGATGGAAATGATGAGATAAAATAGCATAGGTTTCCAGTGACTATTAAAATTGGTAATGCCTGGACATGGCATGTGTTAGATATATGCACACAGAGTACTTTTGCCTTCAAAATCAGGTGATAGTAGTACCAAAAAGCAATTTATAATGTCTGTATATCAAATACATTACAAATCACCTGCCTCAAAATTTCTTGCTACCATGAATATCAAGATTTTTTTTATTTTTATTTTTAGTAAAACAAATATCCACACCTCAGAAAATGATCTAAAAGCTCTGCCATAATAACAATTGAACTACACTTTTGGATGAATAACGAAAAAAACTAGAGAGATTCTTAACAAATGACACTAACAACCACCAAAAGTACATACCTTCAAACCATTTCGAAGCGCTCCAGCCTCCAATTTACCACAAGCAGCCACCTGCCCATGAGAATGTGATCTAATTACATCACAAATTGGCATTAGTAGAGGCTTCAAGAGATCCCTTTCAGGCAATTGGATCTGATCAATTGCATCCAACAGATGAGGTCCCTGGTACCTGCAATTTGACATGCTTAGCATATTCTTCAGATGGATAGTTTCAATATATGCAATATTAAGAAGATCATGTAACTCATCAGATGAAAGCCTTTCTCATCACAGTAACATATAGAGTTCATAAAAGATCCTAAATCCTTGCCTATGACAACTAGCAATTAATCAGAAAAGTTTTAACATTGAGCCTAGTGTTACAATTTACTTGAATTATAGTAACATAGAGCTACTAATCTGTATCAACTTGGCATGAGATTTAAGTGTTCAGGTCCTCAGGTCATTTTTTGAGCTAAGACGTGGACCAATCACTGAATCTGATGTAGAGAAACCTTAATGGTCAAATGTGGAAATGAGAGTTGGAGGTAAAGCACGAGAGGAGAGTCATGGAAGTGTATTTTCTTTCCCCCTTTTCCATTTTCAAATTAAGAAAACCAGGGTCCTTAACATATATTTTACCATTTTTTTCAAATTAAGAAAACCTGGATTATACACAAAAATGGCCTAAACAAGCCGAAAAGAACAATTTTTGCGATACAAGAAATCATCATCAACATAAGCCAGTTCCAACCAAAGTGTGGTCAGCAAAATTAACCTTATCTCCCCATCCGGTTGTATCATAAATTATATTTTCAGTTAATTTATATTTAAGTCCTGTTTTCTTAACTTCATCCATGTCTTTTTCTACATCTTTTCTTGATCTCTTAGGCCCTTCAATATGCATCCACTCACACCTTGAAGGTGCATCTCTAGGTCTCCTCTTTACATTCTAAATTACCTTAACCTACTCTAATCAATTTTATCCCTAATGCATGCTATGCCTAACCATTTTCGAATATCTTCTTTCCTTTACTTTGTCTTTTCTAGTTTTACCACATATCCCTCTTAGCATTCTCATCTCAATAACACTCACCTTTTGAACATTTTTTTCTTTGCTGCATAACATTCTGTATTATACAACATAGCTGGTCTAATTGTTGTCTTACATAACTTTCAATTTAATCTAAGTGGACACAGTTATCACACAGTATCCTAGAAGCATCCCTCCACTTAACCCAATTGGCTCCAATCTTATGTTCAACATCTTCATCAATTTTTCCATCTTTTCGTACTATTGACCCAAGATATTTGAATTTATTCCTTAAAGAGACATCTTGATTTTCAATTCTAATAGATATATTTTAATTTATATCTTAAGAGCATTTCATATATTCAGTCTTCACATGACTTATTTTGAAACTCTTTTATTCTATGGCTTCTCTCCACAATTCTAACTTAACTTTTAATTTTTCTCTAGTATAACCTATCAAGATTCAAGACTACATCATTTGCAAATAACATACACCAAGGCACTAAATCTTGAATATGACTCGATTCATCCATAAATAAGGAGAATAGATAATGACTAACAGCTGGCTCTTACTGCAAATCTATTTTAACGGAAAACTCAATTGTCTTACCGCCAACAGTTTTTACTTTAATTAAGGCTCCTTCATACTTATCCTTCACTATATCAATATATTTCATTGGTAGATAATTTTTTATACAAAGTCTGCATATTAATGCTCTTGAATTGTTTAGTATTATATATTTTCCAAAACAATAAAAACTGGATTGTTTAGTATTAAATAAATGAAACTTTTGAATCATATGTAAGCATATGATTATATAATAAAATGTAAGAATAAATATAAGAATCATATCATTTAAATCAAATACTCACCAACTTTTTCATACGATTTGAATTGAGCTTGGTTGAATCAAATTGTACAATTGATAAAATAAATCATATAATATAAATGGAGCTCCTAAGTCATTATTTAAAAGGTTAATGAGGGAAGTAACATTAGCACTTTTGGAAGGTAGGCAGCCTCCTCTTTTTTCCCTCCCATTGCTCTTTCTCCTTCATCTCCCTCCCTCTCTCTCTCTCTCTCTCTCCCCCTACCTCTTCCTCCCCTCTCTCTCTCTCTCCCTCCCTCCTCCTCCTCCCCCTCCCCCAGCCCAACATCTTTCATACCTTCATATTTTTTCTGTTAAGAAGGAAGGAGGAAAGGCAAATAGGTATGCACCTCCCCCACTCGCTCTTTCATATCTTCATTTTTTTTTTTCCTTTTTTTTTTCTTTTGATTCCATCCAGAATATGATGAAATCAACGCTTGTCAAGAAAGAAAATGTTATTACCTCCAAAATAGTGAAATATACAGAGATATGTCAGCAAATAGCATTATCTTAAAGAAAGTTCAAAAAATAAAGAAACATTAAGAAAAAAAGTGAGTAATGTTGAAAAAATTTTTGTTAATTTTAATTAGACATCATTGCTCCCAAATCACTCAGAAACACTACCAATAATTAAAGATATTGGACAAGGCATTCAAAAATAGGCACATCAAATCATACGTAACCTATTCTTTGCTCATGTTTACAACAAAAGGTATTTCCACTAAAATTTAATAAACTGGACATTACAAATCACAAATGCATTAAAAAGGAATCTATGAATGCAACTCGTACTTTAAGTTTAGATTAGAAATATTCTGTTACTGTGGGCTTTCAATTTTAACTTCCACTAGGCATAGCTTATAATCGCATACCCCTACCAAAATACTGCTTCAGTTTGAGTAATTCTAAGTCCTTAAAAAGGATTCCAACAATATATTTCCCTCTCTTACTCCTAGGATTCAAATGACCCTGCTACTAGTTATTGTTAAGCTGCCTCCCTTCTTCAATTTGGTTAATAACAACTGTAGACTCTAATTGATAGATGCCTCACATGTATGTCCACTTAGAATATCAAATACACAACCTAAAAAGTAAATTTTTTAATATAATTCAAACAAAAATTTTAAGGAAAAAAGATAAAAAAGGGAAACTGACATAGATCTTTAATTTCAAATCTGCTACTTCTTTAACATAGCAAAATCATGATGCAATCATTATAAAATGAAATTAAGCTGGTATTATCAATTAAAAGCTAACTCACCAGCTTGACAAACGAACATCAGATGCAGCATTTACCAAATTCTGATTTTCCATGGCACTCAAGGGAATCCATGATATAAAAGAATCCTTGAAACCACAAGAACGAAGGAATGTTCCAACTTGTACTTTTATAAAATCAAAACGGTCCTTGGAGTATTTCACAGCATCCATTTTATTAACGGCAACAATAATTTGATCAACACCAAAACTTCGAATAAGTTGGGCATGCTCTCTTGTTTGCCCTCCCTTACTGTCCATACCAGCTTCAAAGGATCCAACCGAGGCATCTATAACAATAATCGCTGTATCTGCTTGCGCGGCACCAGATATCATGTTTGGGACAAAATCTTTATGACCTGGGGAGTCGAGCAGAACGACATGATATTTTTTTGTGTTGAAATAAGCAACCGCCACTGTCATGGTTACTCCCCTTTCCCTTTCCTCAGAACTTTCATCCATTGCCCATGCATAGGCAAAGGATCCCTTTCCCTAAATACAAATCATCCATTAAGAATAACAAAGAAAAGCTTTAATGATGTCACAAGCAAAAAAATAATATAAAATAAGACAAAATACTGCAGGAAAGTTAGGATACTCTTAATTTAGCCTCTTTTTCATATTTGTGCATTTCCTTTTGAGATACGCGCCCCAAAAGGTGTAGTAATCTCCCCGATAGTGTTGATTTTCCAGAATCAACATGACCAACCTATTAACAAATCATGAGATTAAAGATAAATATGAATGATTTAATAAAATTACATAGAACACCATATATCCAGGTTCACTTATTGGTAAGTGTCTAGGTAATCAAATCTGACTAGATGGCTGACTTACTATAGCAAGATTAAGTTGGGTTAACATCCCCTCTTCATGGTTAGAGATCCATTTTTCGGGCTTGTATTGGATACCTGGAGTAGCTTTTTTATTTTTCAAGCTTCCAGATTTTACATTCAATTGTACATTTTTGGAACTACTGGATAAGCTCTCAGCCTTATCAGCGTTAACAGACGAAGAATCTCCCTCATCTACACTAGATCCTCCAACTTGTGGCATAGAAATAGATAAACGATCTAACATTTCAGCACTTTGTTGTAATTTAGTTGCTCGATCCTTTTCAATGGCTGCAAGTAAAAAAGACAGTGAGTATACAAGGAGCTGGAGCTGAAATCCAGTGAGAAAAAACATGCCTGTAAGTGATGATGTTTATCATTTGTACGATAATAATCATGAAAATTCACTATACATAAAACATGCTAAATCTCCTGAATTTCTAAACAACATGACAGAGCAGGAAATAGGGTGCTTATCTTGTCATCATCTCTTCTTTACCTTAGCAAAAATGAAAGTTTTGAAATCAAATAGGACTAGCCAATCAAACTAACTGAACCAGTCATGCATACAGGCTGCGTTCGCCCAATCAGTCAACGTGAATTACCAATATGGCGGAGGTTCTACAACAAGGTGATTACATTTACACCTATTGCCTAGGTGTACCATAGTTGTTGAAATTTTTTAGAAATTTTTTTACCATTTTTACCCAAGCCAACCCCCGTTTGGCCCAATAGTTGAATTGGTTCGCCATCTCTTCAATTTGTGCATTTTTTTTCCCAAAAAAAAGGTTCTGATGAATAACATAACTTTGTCAAAAATAGAAAGCAAAGGACTGTACAAGAGTCGAAAGAAAAAAGACAAAAAAAAAAAGGAATTAACACCTTTTCATCTTAATAGAAAATAACAACCATTGTGAGAAAAAGAATCTGATCGAATGAGTTATGCAAGTCAAACAACCACTTGACTACCCCACTAAATATTTGGACAAGTCACTAGATTCACTGATCATGTAACCAAAAACAAATTTTTACACAAGCATGAATTCCTGTAATCCTAGCATGAATTCCCATAGTCCCTTATGCAATCAATCATAGTGGCATCAGAACCAGCAAAATGTGACCCGACCCGAGTTAAACGGGTTTGGGTTGACTCATATATTAATTGGGTTTGGTGCGAGTTGGAGAAACCCCAACCCGCCAGTAATCGGGTCAACCCGATTATGTCCTGGCAACCCGACGGGTAACCCGATTTTTTTTTTCAAAAAAAACGGCAAAAAGTGTCCCCATTCTGACCCGACCCAATTAACCCCTCAACCCTATTCTAATCATATTTTTTGAAAAATAATAAACGGGTTGGTGGGTTGAACCCGTTTATTAGCGGGTTGGGGTGTTTCCAACCCGCCATAATCGAGTCCAACCCGAACCCAACCCAATCAACCCCAACCCGATTATGACCCGCCCCATTGCCACCTCTAAGTGGCATAGCGTGATTCCCTTGGCCAGGAAAATTTCAAATGCGACAACATTTGAAAGAGTTACTTTCAACTACCATTAGGACACTGAAGATAACCTTGAAAAAACGATAACTTGAAGGAATGTTCTTATTTCAAATTAAATACCTGCACTCAGTATTGAATCATGACAATCCACTTGTTCCTCCAGCATTTTGATACTGAAGCAAATTTTATACATTCAAGCGGAGGAAAATAATAGCGCTAACAGTAACTTTAAAAAGAAAAAAAAATTCAAACTGGCCCAAAGAACTATCCAAATGGTGATGCATACTCACTTTCTGCTTTTGAATTTAATACTAATTTTCATGAACTATCCAAACAAAAATGTAACAGAAGAGATATATACCAACATATGTCCAAACGGCTTTGAGTAACTAGTCAATTTGGTGTATCATCAATTACTTAATCATATATTTGTGCAGTGGTTCTCACCAATCAAAGTATTGAATATCTAACTGTTTCTTTCAGCAAGTGCTTGTATTATAAAGTACAAACACATAACTAAGTCTTTTTCTTTTCTGATAGGTAAACTAATCAATCAACATATCTAGGGACAGACACCCTCATGTACATATAGCACATGAAGTTCTAGCTAGCAAAAAGTTTGCCAAAGCAATGCAGCAAACAGAAACATACCGGATCAAAAACAAGCATCCAATGCTGCCATTCCAAGTTCTTATAAACTATCCAGTCCACCAATCATTTCAAACCAACTTAATGGGTCCATGTTCGTTGTCCTCTAGCCCTTTCAGATAATCTTTCAACTTGCATCTTCTAACATATGATTCCCAAGACTCTTATCTACATTATTAAACCATATTATTCAAATTTATATATATTTAATATTAGGGCAATCCTTGATTTTTTTTTTCCCCTTCAGTTGTAAATGTTATATTCCCTGACTTTCTCTAATATATTTGCTCCTTAAGTTCAAAATAATAGCCATTACACTTACTTATTAATTCAACTCAGTTTACCACCTTAGGAAGTGTACCTTCATCCATGAAGTAACATGCTATCAAACCTCAAATTTACATAGTACAAACTGATGTACATTTAATGCTGGCTCCCAAGTGAATTTCCATGTATAAAGACAATAGAGTATTAATCTATGCATCAAAGGTCCAGCACAAGCTCTAGAAGTTAATCACCTATCACAATTTGAAATCTCACTCTCTTCTATTCGGTGGGAAGACGAATGACAGCTTCAAAACACCTTGAAATAAAACTAAGAATACGAGCCCAAGTATGTGTATCACCATGAAGAAATTCAGTTACTAGGGGTTCAGAAATTTAAAAAATCCATACATTTAGATAGTAAAGGGACTAACAGAACAAGGAGACTGGCGTATGATCAATAATCAAACAATTGAAGAAGAAAAGCAAAATTAGAACTAAGTCAGATTTTTCTCCAGAATAGAGTATATAACTCGCAACTTTCTCGGTACATAAATGGGAATGCTTTTGATTTTTAGAGGGACTAAATGGAAGACTTCCACCATTTCTCTTTATTGTCATCGAAGACCTTAGCTGCATGGTCGAAAATGTGGAACCATAGGATGATTTCAGCGCCTGAATTATGGGGAATTTTAATTGATTCAACAAATCTTAAATTCGCTGTTTGCACATAGGTTTTTTTTTTTAAAAAGAAGCACAACCAGTTGAGTTCTCAGATCTAGCGTTGGAAGTACCAAGATGAGAGTATCTCCAATGTACATATCAACGTGGAAGAACTAAAAGGACCTTCTAAGTGCAGGAGCAGTGGATAATTATCCTGAACTGTCAACAGATCATGGTTGCAGTATAATAATTTTTATTTATACTTGAATATTCTCTAAACACCAAGGTTAAAAACCTCAGTACTGGCGGCCACCATAATGGCCATGGTCAGTACTGAGTTCATACCAGCCAATATTTACCATAAAAACCGGTGTTCACTGCTATTTTGTAGTACTGATATATGCCAGTACCAACTTGTAACAGCCAGTACGATTTGGAACTGGCCTATGCTTAACCTAATTAAAGGACAGTCTAGGGGACCATTGGTTGAGAGGTCTGAAACCAAACAAGCCTCTTGGAAGAAGATACACCTACTTAATGGACTAAAAGATTGAACAATAGACCTTTATTTAATATTGTGGCTTGTCTTTTCTCATTGCATGTCAGTCTAGAAGAATTCAGAAAAGTTAAGTGATATTGCTTGTTGTCATGAGGTCTCCTTAGATGAAATGGATAGATGCAAGAATACATGAAGCTTGGGTTTTCACCAGATTGCTGACATAAACAGAGCTCTTATGAGCAAAAGTGGAAATTCAAGGTAAAAAAAAACATATGTTGATTTGGAAGGTTGGTTACTGCAACAAAATACTTAGCAAAAGGAAAAGGTGAAAGGTGCAACCCTTTAGAGTCAATTCCTATTGGAGGGAATTATCAAAAAATTATTATGATTTTTTCCAACAGCACTTTTTTCTCAGTTGGCTAGGAGGACGAAGTCAGATCCTGTAAATAATTATGGTAATAAAGATGAAGATGATCCTCTGTGCTCATGGCAAAGCACCCAGATTTCCAAAAAATTATGGTAATAATTATCACTGGATCTATCGCCACCTAGGAAATGGAGATGTATCACTTGATTTATCAAGAGAAATACACAAGATTACAGTCTGGATTACTTGACATATCAAGTGACATATTGATATTTAAAACCATGCAGGGCAAATTTCTGAATTTTTTTCAGTAAGAAGGCCTCAGTTGTAAGATTATCAGAAAGGGAAGCGAGATTTAATCAGCCAAAGAAACAGTATTTTTTTTTTTTCCTTTCAAAGGAAATTGCTATTTGATTAGGTGATTCTTCTCTCAAGAGATTCGGCTTCTTGTCCAGATTCAAAAGGTGATGTCAAACATGATCATGGTGATATGGTTGAGGGCGAGGAAAAGATGTCAGGACCTAAGTAATGGTTGGTGTAGAATTATCTTTTTTCACACATAATAATAATATGCTCTATAATAACTATGAAGGCAGTGCCTCCCTTAGTAAGTACCGTTGATCATATAAGAGAAAGGGTTAGACACCAGTCAACAAGTCATAATATGCAGATAATGGCTTCGAATATTGATATGTCGAGCAATATTAATTAATATATTGTGTTCCCTTAACCCCCGATTCAAATCCAAGAGTTAATATCATGTTTCCAATTTTCAGGTAACATAACACAATAAATGACATGCACTGACATGTTTCCAATCAGTAAAAAGATAGTTTTATTAATGATGGAAGAGAAAGCAAATAAAGAAGTTCTTACAGAAAATAAATGACACACTATCCTGTTTTAATCAGTAAAAATATAGTTTTGTGACAGAAGGATTGAAACAAGTCATTTCCCACCTCTAGGAATTCTTACACCAAATCTGGAAAACTCTCATAAGAAGAAAAGATATCCCAAGTCTCCCCTTTGAAAGAAGGTAAAGAAGAGACCCACTCAAATAGACACCTTTCAACTTTCTTCACCAAACTTTCTAAGCACTGCTGTTTACCTGTAAGCATTCTCCCATTTCTTTCTTTCCACAATCAGTACTTTTGTGCCACCAAAAAATCAATTTTTTTCAACTAGCGGCACGTTTTGAGGGTGGAATGCCGCTAGCTTAAATCTATGCGGCGTGCCTCAATGTTTTGACGAAACGCTTTTTTTTTTTTTTTAAATTTAAATTTTTTTTTCGCGCCCACATGCACGCAATGCAGGCATCTTATAAGGTCGATTTGGGCGAAAATTTCACCCAAATCAACAAAAGTGCTGACCGAAACCCCTCTTCTCCCCTATTTTTCTTGATTTCACCCTCAAATCTCCCCCATTTGTTACAAAATCTGTCCTAAGCTTCTTCAAATCTCAAGATCTTCATTGTAGAAGCACATTAGACATGATTTGAAGTGGCATTGGGAGTTCTAAGACATTTGTGTTCGATCATAAATAAGGTAAAACATGTTTTTCTTCTACTTTATAGCCTTAAAGGTAATAGAATGAGCTTATTTTTGGATATGTTATGTAGCAACACCCAATCTATCGATTGGTGTCGCCACCTATAATTATTTTTATAAAAATTAATTTTTTTAATTATTTGTCACGAAAATTAATTAAAAATAGGGAAAATTATATAAAAATACAATAAATAATGTTATAAATTAGACAAAATTATTATGAATGCCACCTATGATTATTTGTATGAAAATCTATTTTTTTAATTATTTGTCACGAAAATTAATTAAAAATAGGAAATATTATATAAAAATACAACAAATAATGTTAAAGATTAGTAAAAATTACTATGAATGCTACCTCTAATTATTTGTATGAAAATCAATTTTTTAATTATTTGTCACAAAAATTAATTAAAAATAAGGAAAATTATATAAAAATACAACAAATAATGTTATAAATTAGTAAGAATTACTATGAATGCCACCTATGATTATTAGTATGAAAATCAATTTTTTTAATTATGTGTCACGAAAATTAATTAAAAATAGGGAAAATTATATAAAAATACAACAAATGATGTTATAAATTAGTACAAATTTATTTTAAAATCTGAAAAATATACAAGAATAACAATATGAAATTACGTTTATGATGCTTCATTAATTTATTTTGTAACGTATCTAACATTCTAACTAAGCTATTGTTGGTATTTTATTTGTTCGTTGTGCAAGTGATTGTTGATTGTTGTTAGTGATTGTAACTTAGAGGCAAAGTATTGATCTAATATGGCTTCTGGCAGTGGCGGTGATCAGCAGGGTCGTAGGCAAGTAGATATTGGCTAGAACCACTATACGAAAGTGAATGGAAACAGAAATAAAACAGAATACAATTATTGTGGCCAAAGATTCAATGGCAGTGGAATTTCACGCCTGAAGCAACACCTAGCACATGGCTCGGAAACGTAGTGAATTGTCCAAAAGTGCCTCCAGAAGTGAAAAAGCAAATGAGAGATCATCTACATTCAGGAACGATAAGTCGCCAAAAGAGGACTGTAAAGGATGAGATCAGACATAAGCTAGGGGAGCCAATACGACCACCTGCTAGGGCTAAGGATTCAAATGATGACATTGTCTGCCCTGCTAATATAGAGACTGAGGCAAAGAGGGCCGCATATCGAGCCAGCGTTCAAGATTCTTTACGGTCCGAGTAATAGACGAAGGAGAGCCCCAGATTGGGCTTTAAGAGGGGTGG
Organism: Buxus sempervirens; assembly: GCA_947561395.2. Taxonomy (NCBI): domain Eukaryota; kingdom Viridiplantae; phylum Streptophyta; class Magnoliopsida; order Buxales; family Buxaceae; genus Buxus; species Buxus sempervirens. The sequence continues at coordinate 8,687,005 of OX387189.1, forward strand.
TTATTCTAGAGGTGACCATGCTATAGGTGCTGGAGGTTTAGGGGTAAGGCATAAGGCTGAGCCTGAGTTAGGACGGACACAGAATATGAGGATGCCGAACTATCCTACAGAGACATCGTTATATCGTTCTTCTGGATCGAGACAAAAGAGACTTGGGGATGTTTGTAACAAGGGATCACTGAAGGAGCGGAAAATACATATCAAAGTTCATCTTTAATCACATCCCAGTAAATGTAGCAGCATCTCCCCACTTCAAGAACATGGTTGACACTATTCAGAAGGCGGGTCCAGGAGTCCAGTTGCCTACACCCCGTGAAATTATGGGCAGATACCTAGATGAGGAGGAGAGGGAGATAAGAGATTTTATTGCATCCTTACGACCTCATTGGGAGCAATTCGAAGTGACTATAATGTATGATGGTTGGACAGGTCCTACTAAACTGCCCATCATCAACTTCATGGTATAATGTAGAGGCAAGGTGGTGTTCTTGAAGTAGATGGACGCATCAGATAAAATCAAGGAAAGGGGGGAGGACAACGAAAATTCATTTGATCGATTGCTTAGGGTTGTTCCTCCCTCAGTTTTAGCAGCCCCTGCCGAGCCTCATCTTCAAGCCCACATGATGATGAGTCATCTAATGATGGTGATGAGTCAAACGTCGACGATGACAATGATAATGGAGGAGATGATAATGCCCAGGACAGTGTTACTGGCGGTAGTGCCCTAGGTTTGAGTGCGTTCACTGGAGAGGCAAGGTACCATCATGCCACGCACGACCGAGACCATGGGGTCAAGAGGGGCACTGGTACGAGTGTGACACGAACATTTTAGAAGAGAGACAAAGGAAAGCAGCAACAGCATACTGGTGTGCACGACGACGAATCCTCTATAGCTCAAAGTTTTGGATCAGTGGACCTTGGATCCAATTCATCTTATAAGAACCACTAACTACATCAAGGTCATGAACATTACAGTTTATATTATTATCCTCAACAACCTAGCCCAGTAGAGTCGTCAAATACCAGTAGCTATGGATCCTATGGGTATCCTAACTTACAACATATGCAGATCATCTATCCTTTTGGGATATTTCCAGTGAACCCATATCCATATGGATACAACGCCACACCGGGTGCAGTGATGCCCATTGGATACGGCGTTGTTGCTTATCCTCCACCACCACTAGCACCGCCTCAGCCAGAGCCAGAGTTAGATTCAGAGCTAGATAGCTTATGCAGCTATTATCCTAACTTCCCTCCTGTTGATATTATTGAACACACGTCTCAGGAGCAATATGAATACCATGTTAGGTTGTTCAAGAAAGATGACATTTATAGGATGTCATGGAAGCGATTTTGCCACTACATCGAGGACCAGGCAGAGTTTGAGCCTCCTATGTTCCAATCGAGACATCACTCCTTCCATTCTTGATGGTATCATTATTGTATTTAACTATGTATGAATTGAATGCTATGTTTGTTATTGTTCGCATCCTTATTAATTGCCACTTGCCCTTTAGTTTTATATTCCTATGAATCTATGAGTATGCATGATATTAGTATTACCATTTATGCAGTGATTATTTGCACATGTGCTTATGTTATTCATGTATTATAACCTTCTAATCATCTCATTTATCATTTTTTATCAATAATATTTGATTTTAAGCAAAAAAAACTTTCTGTCGAAATTTCGAGCATTTCGGTGATTTTTCAGGTAGTGGCATGCCCAGCGGCACCGATACTGAAAACCTTGTCCACAATACCCATGTAATAGCAACTGGATGCCTATTCCAAATACTTCCCACTTTTGAGTTTCCTCTCCATTTCAAACCATGAAGAAGTAGGTCAAGATGGATGGATTAAAGCCAAGAGATATGAAAATTCGCAATGTAGTAGTACCATAGAGACTAGGTGTGCAACTTGAGTTGGGTAAACCCAAAAGCCGCCTAAATTTTGCATTAAGATTTAATTCTAACTGAAAATACACAGCATCCTCATCAATACTAAATTCTTAATAGACAACTGCTCCAACAATCCAAAAAATAGGCACAATAATTTTGCAAGAACTATAACAGAGATATGATGCGGGAACCACCATCCTTGCAAGTGTTGTGATATAGTTTCACAACTTGTACCTAACCATCTCCCTAGTAGCATCTTAAAAGCAAAAAGGGACTAATAACTGAGAGGATTGTCATGCGCAACTCAATGTATAACTTCTCTAAACCTTAACCCCACTTCCAAGTTCAGCTTTTTATTTATTTCATGTGAATAATGTATTAAAAAAAAGTACCTGAAGTCTACCCACAAAGAAAAAAAGAGTATTATAAATAGCAAAAATAACGCAACGTTTTTTGGCATTGATTTTGGGAACTCATTCCACAGCTTGGAATGAGTTCTTGGGGTCAGAATGAGTTTGAGGGGTTAAACGAGTGTTTGGTTCCATTTGGGGAATGAGTTTTTCCCAAAGGAGTTCTAAATCCATAATATTTATAAGCTCTACAAGAATCAATCTTCCTTCACCAAACATCAAACCTAACCATTATCCAACCCAAAATGAATGCCAAACGAGGCCTAACTCAAGGAAACAGAGTCATCAAACTCTTTTTAATAGCTAGCATACTCGAGAAGACAATTGGCTTTGAAAGGAACTAACTTCATTGAGATTAAATAGATGAGTTTCAAACCATTTTATAGCTACAAACATAACATACCTTTTGAAACCATCTTGGAGGACTGCTTTCCAAAAGAAACCAAGTCATCGGGTGATGGACAATCAAACTTGAAAGGAGCTGTTCATAAAAGTTGGAAGTGAAACTTAAATGACAAAATGATTCCATTAAACACACTTTCATGGAAGAAAATTATAATTCAAACTTATCAAAAGCCATATCGATTGGTTTGGGGAAATATTCTCAGCTTTAGAAGATTATTAATTTAGTAACTTTTTAATTCCCTATATTCATATCATATGTTAGAACATAGGCAGACCTATATTATGGTAATTGCATTGCATAGGTGTGAAGGCTTTATATAAATCAGAAAATTTTCCTCTGCCATTCCCAATTCTGTGGAAGTTATTGTCCTGTTTCCTCACAATTTCATGATTCTGTTGTTGAAAGATTTTTGCCACTTTTGGCATACCAGGAGGCGACGATGCAAAAAGAGACTTGGCCATTACGGATGCTCCAGAATCTTTGTACATGTCACCAACTGCATGAAAAAAATCTTTTCTATGAAAGGACAACGAACATGAAATAGCACTGGAGAAAGGTCAACTTAGAATACTTGGTCACCCATCAACTGTAAAATATAAAAAATTAAAGACTACAAAAGTTTGCATACCAGTTTTCTTAGTGCCATTGCTGCAGTTTTTGACCAAAGGTTCCCGTAAAACTCCGCATATTTCACACAATGACATACTTTCATCATTATCAAATGTGCAAATGGAGCAGCTCCAAAGCCCAGGTTTGATAGTTTCTTGATCAACCTCATCATGTATTTCTTCTATGCCAACCAAGTGAAAGGAAAACAAAATAGTAACATGAGATAAAGAAGGCACAATAAATGGCAGTACTACATGCCTAAAACTTGTTGTTAAAGCCAACTACACAAGCCTAAGAGCACAATTTATCAAACTAGACCATATCACTTCAAAATCTCCAAAAGAAAATCTAACCCAACACTCTTAAACAGAGAATAAGCTAAAAGTCAGTTAAAGAAACACCAAAGGAATGATGTTCTTTCTTTACATATTTTGTTGAAATTTAACTGTTGATACTCACAATTCACGTTTAGATAATTAGTTCAGAATAATAATATCAAAAGAAGCAATAAGATAGAAAACAAATAAAGGCAAAAACCAGCTAGTAAACATCAACCATCTTTCCTAGGCCAAGGTCATTATATTCTTCAAAGATATTATCGTCTTCATAATTCTCAACTGCATTTAATTCACTAAACTTTACCCATATAAATAAAAGGAACCATGAATCAATGCCCAGAAAATTTAGAAAATAAGGCCTTTATTTTTTTATCAGTGAAAATAAGGCCTTTATTAGATACACATAACAGATGGAATTCAACTCTCAGCAGTCAGGCTAACTTAAATATAAATTTTCAACAAGAGTTACTGGAAAGAGCTAGTACAGGTGTACATTGCAGGGGTATGGAACTAAAACTATATTTAATATTATTATGTTAAGTTTAAAGCTACCCCTTTAATGTTCAATTCCTTAAATCAATAATCTTTAAGCAAGAAATTAAGATGTGTTATACTCTAGTAAAGTAGATGCATTAAGGCAAGTCAAATATTCTAGCATACATAGAATCAAAGCCAAATCACGCCCAGAAGGATACCTCATTACAAAAGGGGTTTTCCTGGTTAACACAAAATGTTTTGTCCATGTATTTCTCCTTTCTAATCAATTTTATGAAGTATGTAAAAAATGTTTCCACAGATATAAACGAATTTCTTAGTCCATGGTAGCAATTAGAATACCCATTGGAGATTCTTTTATTCTCAATTCGTCTGTATTTAAAACTTTAAAAATTCAAACCCCTAGCAGTGAACGGTAAAGCTCAGGGCAGACTAAAGGTGAATATTTTGATCAAATTTCTTTATGGATTCCCATTTGTCATTTCAAGGGCCATTCTAGGCCATTGGAAGCTACCATTTTAATAGTTGAATAAGGACTCCACAATTCTTCTGGCCCAAGAACCAGACAATTACAAAATAGAGACCCTAATCAGAAGGTTTCCAATTTCATAGCAACATGTTATATTACTTGCCTATCTTTGTTCTAGAGGAGGAAGGGCTAGAGGAAAGGAAGTACCACTCAATCACAAACTGGAAACCAAATATATAACCTTCTTTTAAGCTTCTTGCCACCTGCTTCTTTCCATTTGCTATTCTTTAAACGTTTTTATGATGTTGAGAGTTCACAAATTGGTTTCACTACATTCAAGTATTTTTTTTTTTTTTCATCAGTAAAACAGTATGTATATATTGATAATACTAGAGAAAGAAGAAAAACATAGTTTATGGTACACAGAAAGTGTACCAAACAAGTACAAATCTAGACAGGAAGCCCATCCATAGTCAAAACAAGACAGCCAACCTCAACCCCTCCCTATTCTAAGAATGACAATTTGCCCAAAAATTCTTCATAGCTGATGCCGTCCATTGAAACGTAAGCTGCCAACCAACTTTGGATTAGACTTAAAACCTTCTTCCCCAAGACTTCGACCTTTAACTCTGTATTTCTGAAGATCCTACTATTTCTTTCTCCCCAAGTCACCCAAGCTATTGCTGCTGGTGTAACATTCCACGCATGATCCTAATAGATTTCCCTTTCAACATTCCCCATGTTTCTAAAACTGTTCCAAAGTTTCTTGGTTGTACCCAAGGAATCCCGAACTTAGCTATAATCACATTCCATAGCTTCCATACCTCTATGCAATGAACAAGTAGGTGGTCTACATTTTCTTCATCCCTCTTAAACATAATGCATCTATTTGGTAGATGCCACCCTCTACTCTTAAGATGGTTTACTATTAATATCTTATCAAGAGCTGCCACCCATATGAAAAAAGCCACCTTGCTTGGTAGGAATTTGGACCAAATCACTTCATACCCTTGAAATTACTTCAAATGTAGCAATTAAATCACTAATGAAAGCGTGTTTATCCCTGCAAATGTTATAGATAACCATGTACTTTTCCTTCAGCCTCTCTTTCCACACCATAGATCATCCCAAAAACAAATCCTCCTTCCATTACCAACTGCAAATCTGCATTCTCTTTCAACTGAGACAACTAAGCTTGCAATTGATTTCCATAAACTCGTTCTGATGGAAGAATTGGATTGGCATGGATACCAGCCCCCCTTCGATGACCCGTACTTGAAGTGAATCACCTTCCTCCATAAGTTGTCCAGTTCAATCCCATATCTCCACACCCACTTTTGTAAGAGAGCTTTCTTAAAAGTGACTAAGGGTCTCAACCCAAGGCCCCCTTCCTTTTTTGACTTGCAAACAGATTTCCAACTTACCAAGTGGTATTTGGCCTCACCCCCCGGTCCTTCCCACAAAAACCTCCTTTGGATTTGTTCCAACCGCTTTGCTACTGAGATAGGGATCTTTAGGATAGACATATGAAAGGCAGGAATGCTTGCCAGTACACTCTTCAACAGTGTTAACTTCCCACCTTTTGAGAGAACATTACTCTTTCATGAAGATAGTCGCCTCTCCATTCTTTCCACTACAGGGTTCCATATCGTAGTCTTCTTGTACCTTGCCCCTAGAGGGATGCCGACATAGGAAGTTGGGAGCGTGCCTATTGAGCAGCCCAACGAGTGGCCAAGGTAGGATATGTTATCCACCTCACCAATAGCATACATCTCACTCTTTGCCAAGTTTACCTTCAATCCAGAGCACGCTTGAAAGCTTATGAGGACTCCCTTTAACCACTGAAAACTATGAAGAGAGGGATCACAAAAAGTTAAGATGTCATCCGCAAAGAGGAGATGATTTATAGATAGGGATTCATGAAAGGATACTCCAATTGCGGAGGCTCTATCCATCAATCTACTGAAAGTTTCCATTACCACCATGAAAAGAAGAGGGGATATGGGGTCTCCTTGGCGAAGAACTTTGTGGCTGCGAAAGAAACCTACTACTAGTCTACTACTCCGTTAACCAACACCGAAGTCCGAACAATTGATATGCAAAATGAAATCCATCTCCTCCACTTTTCTCCAAACCCCATACGTCGTAACATGTAAATAAGGAAGTTCCAATGAACATTATCGTAGGCCTTCTGGAGATCAAGCTTACACATAACCTTATTTCTTCCCTCCCTTGTGCATGAGTCGATACATTCGCTAGCGATTAGCACTCCATCTTGTAACTGTCGGCCCCCAACAAAAGCTCCTTGAGTTTGTGAGATTAAGGGTTGTAGTGCCAACTGTTAGAGTGAAGTAAGATTTACCATTAATCCTATAAAAGAAGTTGGTTCTTGCTGACCTTGAACTAGTTCATCAAGAGTTTTAATACATATAAGCTTGCACTAAATGAGAATTAAGTACCATTAGCTATATGAAAAAAAAAAAAATTCTTCCCCTAATGAGCCTTGTTATACAATAATGAAAGCATGTAAATAATTCAAATCATTTTGTTTTAGAAAATTAAAACCATGATTCACCAGAGTTGTAAAATATGATAACATTTTCATTTAATAAAGTTTGTTCTGCTTGTGATGTGGATTATGTTGCTTTTTGCAAAATCATTCCTAAGCCCAGAAAAATGCTTCAGCTATGTGATTATCTGGTGAGCACATCCGATAAGCAACTTTGACAAAGTCATTTCATTGGAACACTGATTCAACTAAAGCAGACCACACTGCACTTCCCAAAACCGCATTTGTAAGAATTAATTTGTCACTTAGCTGATTATTGTTTTTGATTAAACACTCAGATGAGTATTTTATATTTTATTAATTTCTAGAAAGTCTATCTTTCTCCCATTATTATCATCCCCTCCAAAAACCTAAACTTGCAAGTTTCTCTGCAACAATGTGACATGTCGGCGGCATGTCACAACATGCCCCCAAAATGTCGTGTTTTCACCGTGTGGAAGCACAATATGTGGGGGAAACAGGAATGCTGAGTCATTCCTATGCGTTGACAATTTCGTTGGCATTCCGCAAATTCCACTGAAAAGAAAATGTCGCATGTGTCTCCTCTTTTCTCCAATCTCCCCCATCTTCTTGCCATTTCTCCCATTTTCAACCTTTAAACAGTGGAAAGCACTATTTCTTTGTGTTATATACATTTAAGCTGATTGAGGAAGGCTTAGAAAAAGAATTGAAGAGATTTGGGGATTGCGTGTAAGTTAAATCTAATTGTGTATGATTTTTTTATAAACATGTAATGACACCCGATCTATCAATGATTGTTGTTAGAATTTAGATAAAATGCAGCACAAATCAGCATGAGGTGATGGCAATGGAAATAAGTTCAAGACAGCTTGACATTCTTTGTGGGTGTGACCTCTAAGATTTGATTGTTTTACTAGACTTGGAAGATGTGTCATGTATGTTATTTGAAGTTGTGGTTTGTGAACTCTTTTTTAATATACCTTTCAGTTTCACTTTGTATTGATATGCACTTCCTACTTCTATACCTTTCAGTTTCTCCACGTATGCCATATATTCATTCTATACAATTGTTTCTAGTTTGCACTTCCTATAAATATGCAAATGATCCGGTTTGTATATTTTTATCGAATTTTTTCAGATTTAAAGTATATTATAGTCTCATTTAAATATAGAACAAGTATATTTCTAGAAGCCTTTCCTATTTTAGTGCTTTTTTCTTTTTCTTTTCCCCTCAAAAATTCACTGTCCGCGCAGTAATCCTTTTTCTCTTCCCATTTCATGTTTATTCAACTCTCAAGACATTAAAAGGTAATGATTTACAGTTGCAGGTTTGTCCCTTTCCTTTCATCGGATTACTTAATAGTTTCAGGTCCTCTGCAGGATATATTAGTGTGAGACTACCGCATTAACTGAAGACTCTGCAGTGGCCAAAACGGCAGAGTTAGTAGAAGAGACACCAAGCAACAAATCCAGAACACAAAAGTTCTTCAATGGTTGTGCAAAATATATATAGTAGAAGAGAAACTACTAAGAACTTATATACTAGTTCTTAATCAGTTCTTTGCAAATTGTGCTGTTAACCCATTTCAAGAAGTTGCAGTATGTAATTTTTTTTGTGCATAAAAAGGACAAAATGGGTAACTAATATTGTGTTGAGAATTTCTTCCTGCATTTTCAATATTCTCAAAAATGAAACTATAAACTCTCAAAATATTTTCTGAAGTTTCTAGGGAAAATTAATTTTTAGTGATACTTTTTCAACATTTTTAAGATTCAGTCAGCAAAGTTTTGAGTTTTAACTTTTAGTAATCCTTTATCAAAATAATTAATTTTTAGTGACATTTTACTATTCCAAGTCAACTATTCCAAAAATGCCCTTACATCACTCATCCAAATGGCTTGTACAAGTCACTCACTCAAAGTACAAGTCATTTTATTGACTTATACAAGCTAATTTATTGACTTGTACAAGCCATTTTATTGCTTGTACAAGTCTAAAATGGCTTGTACAAGTCAATTTATTGCTTGTACAAGTCTTGGGAATGAGTTGTATAAGGGCATGTTTAGAAGAATTTATTGGTTACAGTGAAATGTCACTAAAATTTAATTATTTTGATAAAGTTTCACTAAAAGTTAAACTCAAAACTTTGACTGAATCTTAATTATGTTGAAAAAGTATCACTAAAAGTTAATTTTCCCAAGTTTCTATGCTTTCTTTAGCTAATAAGGGAAAGAACTCTTCCACAAGTCCCCTATATCATTTCAAATTTGATAGAGACGCTCTTCCATTATCTGATGAACGATGGAATTTTGAAGGGTTTCAAGCCATGAGAGTAAATCAAGCCGGCAAAATTCCATGCTACTTAGTAGCATGGTTGATCTACTGAACAAGAGCCGGATGGGTCAAATTCAATTGATGTGCAACAAATATAAAAGATGATTTTAATCATCATTTCCACCAATATAAGAATCACCTGTACTGGTGATTCAGCTATAATGCATGCACAAGATCAGGTACACAGATTATCTACTTTTTCATACTTCATTAGCAATGTGCAAGACTTCCATTTAATGTGAACAAGCATGGATATGATTTTGGTCTCTCTAGTCTATAGGTCTAGTATAAGTTGGCTTGTCTGAGATGATCACTGAAAGAGGTGCCCCAGATGTTTAGATAGGCATAAGAAGGGAAATGGATTTCTTGTTCTGATTGTGGCATCTTTTTTGTACAGGAATATACTGTACAAAATTTGAATAAAAGCTTTAGACTTTTGGTAAGCAAAGGCCAAGCTTGGATGGACTAAGATTGGTATTTATGTAATTCATGTCCAAATTTTCAGCTCATAGGCCTTGAGCCTGTGGTCTCAAAGTATCATTCCATCCAACCATGTTTTAATAAGGTTTCAGACTGTCAAATTTCCCATTAATCTAATTAGTAAAGAAAACTATAATTATGCCCAATAATCATTGTTACCACAACATGTAAGTATGGTTAGTAATAGGGCAGCAACCAAACCAAGCTAATTTCTACTCGATTAAAATCGAATTCACAACCACAGGGTACGGTCAAGGCTTGGGCTTCAGTAGGCTGGTTAAAATTTATTGCAATCAAGCTCAACTTAAAATCAACTCATTTCAATTATTATTACTTCAGATGAGGCCAAATCACATTAATTGCGAATATATGATATCTATGAACTATCATATAACATTAGAAAACCCAAAAAGGCAAAAAATAAAAACTAAAACTTAAAAATTAACTCACTGACATCATCTTAGTTTATAAGTGAATTAGTTGCTAATGGATGTGACCCACCCTAGTTTGGCTTAGGCTCATTAAGGAAATAAGCCTTTCTTACAGGATTGAGATAATTTACTGTCAAGCCCGTAAAGGGCTGGACAATACCCAACAGCTATTTTCCGCATTAGCAAGCAACAGTCTCTCTCCTTTCTCTCTATTGAAAAGTGAAAAATTTTTCACTTTTTATTGTAGCTGCTTGCTGATAGCTAGAGCTGGCAACGGGTCGGGTCGTAATCGGGTCAGGGTTAAACGGTTCGGGTTGGCCCGAATGCTGGCGGGTTGGGAAAACCCCAAACCGAACCCAACCCGCCAACCCGATTATATTTTTTTATTATTTTTTATTTTTTCAAAAACATTATTAAAATAGGATTATGGGGTAATCGGGTCGGGGTCGGGTCATAATCGGGTTGGCGGGTCATAATCGGGTTGATTCATGCAATTTTTCACTTTTTTTTAATCGGGTCATAATCGGGTTGGCGGGTCATAATCGGGTTTGACCCGATTACAGGCGGGTTGGGAAAACCCCAACCCGCACCCGACCCAATTAATAAACGGGTCAACCCAACCCGTTTATAATCGGGTTAAACGGGTTGACCCGTCAGGTCGGGTCAATTTTTGCCGGCTCTACTGATAGCTGCTTGCTGATATGGCAAGCAGCTCTTGGATACTGTCGAAACACTTTATGGGCTCGACAGAAGAGAGTCTCAATCCTTTATTTCAAGCCACAAGCCTAATTCTTGAACTCAAGCTTTGCTTATTGACAGCCATATTTAGTAAATCCAACTTTCATGTACTTGGTATCATATTATGTATAAGGAAAGATACACTAGAAGAATGGATGAATAACCATGGCTTGGACTAATGGCATTTATATGGGATTCTCTTGTCATATTGCCCACATTTTTAAGGTAATTCTAGATGGTAATAGATGCACGGAATTGATGTGGTCAAGCACTAAGAAAGTCAAATTCCATTTGGTCAGCTAGTAAAGAGAGTTTTGCAAATTGCTCTTGTTGATTCTTATCCTCCTTCAAAATGCCCAAGAATCTTTCAGACAATTGCACCCATCAAAAGAACCTTTTTCCATCTTTCTTTTCCCTTTTTTGGGTCTTATTTTTCAGCTGTGCTTCTTATCAAAGTTCCATAGACAATAACAAACATTATCTCTTAGGCTCTGATCCATAGTGCACAAGCTGAGTTGGAACCACACCATCCAATGAAGAAGGATCTGCCAAATTATCACTGACCGTCATGAACAAAAAGCATGTAGCATCAATAGATTCTGTTCCTTTTTCTGTCCCAAAATCACCTCTGGTATTTCTAATGCCTCAGTAGCTGATAAATGATGCTAAACACATGCCAAAATCATAACCAATGGGTAACGGCATTATTAGAAGATTTCAATATTTATCTGATCTACCATCAGATTATTGAGCTTAGTCATTGATTTAAACTTGCCGATATGACCAGCACAGATGTCCACATCTACATTATCATGTCTTTCTTTCAAAGCTATCTTTAGGCCAAGGAGATATATAATCTGCCGGCCTATTATCATTTTGACCTGTGCTGGATTATGACCAAAAGTTGACGTCCATATCAGAATCTGGTTGTCGGTGACCATATCAAAGAACAGAAACCCTTTTTTTTATACTCAAGAATGTCAATCAGCAATATTAGAGTCGTTTTTAATGTTTGGGAATAATCTATACAAGAAAGTACCATACAGATCTTGGAACTAATAGGCTCCTCAACCCCTTGATTTGGGGACCATATGTCCCAATTAAGGGCCTGTTTTGGACCTTCCTTGTTTGGCTTGCAAATGAAAACAATGAATTCAGAAAAATATCCCAATGGGTGAAAGGAATAGTGAATGAAATAATACAAGAAAATGGATTTTTTGGAGTATTACAGACCTGAAAACAGAGATTAAATTCTCCATAAGATACTTTACAAATTATTGATCACAAAACACCTGAATTGTACTTTCTGGAAAGTTACTTTTCTGAAAGTCCTAACGAAGACTAAATTTTCTTAGTAACGATCATCTACAGTGCACATCGGCTGCAGCGCATGTACAACAAGAGACTTTATGAAAGGCCCACGAAATATTCACTTTGGTGGGCCCCACATCAAGTCTCTTGTTGTACATCCGCTGCAGCCGATGTGCGCTGCAGATGATGTGCAATCAAATTTACTACAAAGCAGTTCTGAAATTAAGGACATGTTTGGATTCAGTTTCTCAAAGCCCTTATTCTTACAAGGTAAAATCCTTCGTCAGTCTCAGGTAAAAGGTTAATTGAGAATGAAACCACTTTGTCTACCAAAAAGCATATCAAACCACCTTCCTGAATTTCTGGTAGCCAAAACTCTTTGGGAAGTTGCTGAAATGAGATTTCTGCACTAACCATATAACCAGCAAACTTCAATGAAGAGACGACTAAAGAATCATGATAGACTTTACATTTTCATGAAGAAATCATCTCAAGTAGTCATGCCTCTTACGAAGCCTTAAAATCAGTATCTCTAAAAGACATCCAGAATACCCCCAAGAAAGAGAAAGAAAATGGAACCACCCCACCAACACCCATTATATATGCCTTCAACAAAAGTCGATTCTCTTTGTGGTTACCATTTACAGCTAATTTGCATCTCACTTCATGCTTCATGCATCATGATGATGATGACCATCATCATAATCCCTACCAACCCCAGTCCCTCCCCCTATGTAGATTCCGTTCCCATAATATAGCAAATCAAGCACTTGCACCACTCCATAAACTTCTTACTAAATTTACTAATTTTTTTGTGAAGTAGGACCAAGATATCTTGTGAATTAGGCATGCATTTTAACTGATAAGGAAAGGTTTGGATGATATGGGGTTATAGATGTACTTATAAACCTATCGCTGGCATGCCCCTTGGACGGCAGGACAGTCACTTGACCTTTTAAGAATTCTTGTTGATGCCCAAAAAAAAAAATGGTCAGAATGAGAACAAGTATACCAAAATCATCACCTGGCTCCTCCTATATATATGTGAATCATCACAGCAAATTAGATCAGTTTAGACAGAGATCAAGATATAGGATACGAAGTTCCCAAGCCCTTCTACTATGTCTTGCAGGGGTAGAATTCTTTGATGAGTGTTCGTCTAAGGGCCTTGCATGACGAGGTAGAGAGTGTAATGCAGCCAAGGATGACTTGCCAGCGTTGACAAAAATATGAGTATGTGTTGTTTCCAAATCGTTGGCAAGTTGTTCTTGGCTAAATTGTCCTCTCTTCTTCTCATGTAAGGCCTGGATGATGATTCAACAATACATGAAGCAACCCAACTGGAGATTCTTCAATTATGTAATCTGACTGCGTGAGGCTAGCCGTTGACAGCATTTGTCTAAGTTCCTTGCATGATATGGAAGAGAGTGGAGTGCAGCCAAGGATGACTTGCCGGCATCCCTCAAAAAGCTAACTGCCTGATATGAAAATAGCCGGCAGGTTGTCCTTGGCTACATTGGGCTCTTTTCTTCTCATGTAAAGCTCTAGAGACTGAATTCAAAGCCTCCAGAGGAGAATGAAAACAAACATTTTCAGTTGGTAACGGCATTCCTAAACACCATGTGAAGGTACAAACATAATACAGCTTTCGTTTGTCTTTATGTCTGCGGTCACCATCTCATCCAGCTAGCTAACTCATATCTCTGGTTTTTCTTTAATCAAACAAGTAAGATTTCAGTTGAGAAAAAGAATCCAGAACCCTATGTGAAGGTATACACATAATACATCTATTTTTTTGTCTTGTGTCTGAGTTCTCAATTTCAACTAACCCGTCTCTTTTGTTTTCCTTTGATTGCATTAGCAGTGGCCTCATGTATGTGCGTTTGTGAATCATTTACTATATATGTACAAGAGATAATGACCAGAGGAAATAAAAATATGATTTTCAAGGACCTTTCTTTCAAATGAGCTTAGTTTGTCTCAATAATTTGTCTTACCATAAGATTTATGCTAGAATCTCACAAGCTTGTGCATGTATCATTCCAGTATTAATGTAAATAACCATGTGTTTCAATTTGAGCGAACAAGAGAACAATTGGAAACATCAAATTCAAGGGAAAGGACAAAAAACGATTAAAAAGCAAGGCAGCGACACAAGATTTGACGATCAGATAAGAGATGAAATTTTTTGAGTACAAAGGCAAGGTCCCAAGATAAGGATTGTTCAAAACATGGATTAAACAGTGTTGAATAAGTGGCAGACACATCAGCATAGATCAGCTAAGCATGCACCAATCACGTGTAATTAGCTGGCAATAATGTTAGCAGGACTAAAGCAGAATAGTTATGAGACTGATTCTTTTCTTTCTTTTTACTATTATACATTTGTTGTAATACAAGGATTATTGGTTGCCTATAAACTAATGATGGTGTATTCTATTACAATTATGGAGCTAAATTGGATTTAATTTCTTTTTTTTTTTCCTTTAATCGAAACAGATCACGTAATCAACCACGAACTTTAGTAAAGATTAGGCCAGTTGATTTGGATCTGATATTTCCATAGCATCAAAGAAATCATAAAATATATAATAAGACCAAACTCAGTTAAGATAAAAGAAACCATTGCTGTTATGGCAGGATCAAGCAGGAACAAAAAGAAATTGTACGTGAAAATTTCTCTATTCCAGCATCATCACCAGAATTCATATCATCTTAACTAGCCGGTGCACGTGCAGTATTGCACATAGAGGGAGGGAACAGTTTACAACTGTCCAGATTTTAGACGAATAGGCAGAGTTTTAACTATTTTAATCCTATATTAATTATGCCTTGAAAACAGACAGTTAGGGGTTTTAGGGGAAGTGGTGCATAGTTATTGACATGCTTCCCAATGGGCTTATTCTCGTTATATATAGTATAGATTGTTAATAACATTAGCCAGAATCATAGAAATATATGAAAATAAACTGAATTAAAACATGGGAAACATCGAAATTTTCAATTATGCATTGCAACCAAGCAGATAGAAGAAAATACTAAAAGAAAAAAAGGAATTTTTTTGCAAATTAAGAGCTAAGTAAAGTAGATTAAGAACTTGAATTTAATACTTTCACTGTTGGCATTTGGACATACAAGTATGGAAATCTTCAAAAATGGATGAACAAATTTTTGGTTTAGTAAAGAATTAAAGACTTCAGAATGTTTACTGTTAAAATCAATATCTTGAAGGTAGATTGAATTAGTGAAATCCTAGACTGTTTATAGTCAATCCTAGATGTTACAGATAAGAGTTGTTAACAACATGAACTCTATTCTCTACCTTATCTTTCTGCGTTGTTTTTGTTTTTGTTTTTTTTTTCCCCTTTTTTTGGGTTACATTCAATGTTTTGAACGTTTTGTAGGTTAATCAAGACTCCTACAACCCAGAGTCGGCACAGGCAAGACCCCACCAAAGATTGGTGTGAAAGATATTCTTTCCATTGTTGAAGACTTTTAAAACAAATGGATCACTATTAATTAAAAACTTCCAAATTGACTGTAAGGATAGTAACTAGGTTGGCCAAACCCCAGAATCCTTTTATGGTCACATGCATTTGCCATCCCTGCATCCCCTCCGCCCACCAATAACTCACCCTGAAATTTGAGTCCAATCTATGAGAGGCTTGGTCTCATCATTTTCTGATAGCAGCACATAGTTCAAAAGGCCAAAAAATTATGTGCCAACTTGCTTGGCATCCTTTTCCTCTTTTCTTTCCAAGAGGAATTGCCAAAAAAGGCCTCAAGCACACAAAAGCCCTAACAGCCTTCTGGCATTAGTTTGAGAGAAATGGTAAAAAGGAAAATAATGCTTCTGAAACCAGTATGAGCATTTGATAAGAATGATAAATAAAATCAATTTAAAAAAATGAAGAAAATTAACCACCTAATAATCTCTAACATACTAATCAAATCCAGTGATCATAATTATTGAACCTCATTATTCAAAACAAGCAGAAGAAGTCAAACATTCTAAGAATCAGTTCACGCCCAGAATTGTACTTCAGATAATTAGTACAGGAAAAACTAAAAGAAAAATCCTATACGAATTGGACATTCACTGTAAAAGAATTGTAGTCATAATTTACTAACCATCATTGCTTATATCCGGATCATAATCATAGTCATACTGGTCGTAGATGTCATACTCCTCATCGTAATGAGCTCCATAATTTACTTTACGCGGCATTGTCCTGAAAAACATAAAGAAATTACGAAGTAATGTCCAAAATATGGTTTGCAACAGCCTTGTCAAAAAAAAAAAAAAAATCAAAACCGAATTAGAATTGAAGCAAGTATCAAGAAGCCCAATTTACATCATAAAAGCAGAAGAATAAGTTGCTAAATAACGGAAACAGACACAGGGAGAGAACTGCAAATAAAACCCCTAAAAGAAGAAAGAGAGAGAGAGATAGAGAGTTGGGAACAAAAAAGCAAAAAAACCTACGAAAGAGAGAGAGTTGCCAAAAAAGGAGCGGGCCCAGAAAAGGGAAGGAAACAATAGCATAAGAAGAATAAAACTACAGAGAGAGAGAGAGAGAGAGAGAGAGAGAGAGAATATACCACCAACTGTTTGAAGGTGCTCAGCGGACAGGAGAGGGCTCTTCCGTAAGCTTTTTCACATCTCCGATGCAGAAAATAGAGAGAACGTAGAAGGAGGACGAGAAAAAGGGTAGAATGTAATAGCAATGTTCTTTTTAATCGAGCTAATCTCGTTTTCGAATTCGTGGGCTGCAGGAATTCGAATAATAGGCTATCTCAAAGTCAATTCGGTTAGGTTAAAAATTGGTTAAAATACAATCACATGGAACCATGCGTGAATTCCGAATCTTTATCATTCCATCAAGCAAAGAGTTTTGAAACTGAGCCCTAATTCCCCGTTCTTAACTATAATCCTGCGAAAGAATGAGGGCCATAACTTCTCTTCGACTCCATTCTATCTTTCAGCCTTTCATATTATTAGCCTTTTTCCAACTCAAAGGAATCTCATCAAAACCCTATCATGCTTAATCAACCCAAAAGAACAACAATCGAGGAGAATCGGAGAACCCCAAACAGACGAAAGCTTCCTCAGACAACAAAGAGACGCATCTTCAACCTCGACAAGAATAAGTTTTCCACGCAGCAAGCAATATCATCAAAAAGTATAACTGTAAGGCTGCGTGGGATTGCTTAAATAAGTGCTTATTTAAGCTTATAGCTCATTAAAGCACTTATTTAAGCTTAAAATCTATTTGGTTATCTTAGATGGGTAAGGACTTACCCATAAGAAGAAGATGAAGATGACCCATAAGGAGAAGCACTTGAGAGTGGCTTCTCCTTCCTCTGTGTCGATAAGCCATCTCGATCGAGCTCTAACGCCTATTGGATGGTAATTTTGTAAGTTTTTTAGTTATCCTGCTCGATCCCAAAGTCTCAATCTCATCATTCCCTCTCTCTCCCATCTCTCTCTGCTTCTCGCCACAAGGCGACCTCCATTGCCGACGCATCCGCAAGTGTTAGAGAAGAAAAAGGAGACCTCCACTGCCGACTCATCTGCAAGCATTAGAGAAGAAAAAGGATAGCTCCACTGCCGACTCATCCACAAGTGTCCACACAGATTATTAGAACCCTAGAAAGTTGCAAATCACGGATGCTTGTGATATGGCGCTGGATTGATGTTTAGATGGAGTTGTTGATGATCCTTTCAGAACCTCATTACGTCTAATTTCATATCATTGATCATCTGTACACCATTTTATGAAGAATCTTTAATTGTATCTGGACTCCGATACCCAGATCGTCCATTAAAGAGCTGTTTTACAGGTAGTTAAGAAAAAGGGCGAACTGGGTTTTATGATCCAATGAACTGTGAGTGAGATTGTGAGAAATAAAGAAGAAAATGGTTTATGGTTAGATTAGACACAGAGAAATAAAGAAGAAAAGGCTCTGCAAATCAAGGAGGATGACAAGTTCTTCTCCAGGCTACGATCCAAGGAGAGCTCCACTACTGACTCATTCGCAAGCGTCTACCACGAAGTCCCAACCAGGTACACCCACACCCACTTCTCTCGGCAGCTCTGGCTCTCCTGTAACACCTCCTCCTCCTTAATCCTGCAACTTCAATTTCAATAAACAACGACCAAGCTAGCACTCGATATACAAGAATGGGGATGGTCGACAGAGTAGTAACGGTGTTTAACCAAACGCTATAATCTTTTAAATAAGCAACAGCTTATAGCTGTGGATAAGCTCTTTAATCAAAAGGCTTGTTTGTAAGTGCTTACCCATAAGCACAAGCAGAGCCAAACGCCACCTCTGTTTCCCCTAAACCCAAACTCCTTGAGTCCAAACCTAATATGAAAACTATTTCTTGAGTTTGGGTTGGGTTCAGGCCAGCCCAAACTTCCATTTTCTTAATAATTTATTCATACAATAATACATCTATACTGTCTATCTATACTTCTATATTATTATATTTAAAGAGAACACAGGCAGGCTTGGGAAGCATGCCAAAGCTAATTAATTTTTTTTCTAACATAATCTTATAATGATATTGTCTTATATTTTTATAGGGTAGATTTGTCCTTCTATTTTTTACTTTCCAAAAAAGACCTTTTAACAAATTTTAAGCCTTACATATTGTGCGCACCTAAATCTAGCCTAGATTGCACACCGAGCGCACCTTTGGTGCGTGCCTCGGGACATTCAGAGTCGCCACTGCCTGAGAGTGCAGGCAGACACGGTTTTGCCCTAATCGGGTCTAAGTCTGGCCTGCGGCTTTTCAGAGTTCTAGCTAAGTCCTCGGTTACGATCCGGGGAAGTCCTAAAGACACCCCGGTCCGCCCCGTCGGTTTGACGGGTCCCTCGGGTCTCCCTGGTTTTTGAGTCAAGTTCACCCTTCCTAGACCAGCATGCTGTTTATTGGGTCTGGCGGGGCCCTTTGAAGGTGTGGGTCCCTTTTATTTGATTTTATCTTTTTATTTATTTAAGTGAAGTGGGTCGGACCCGGGTCCCGTTGGAAGACCCGTGGGCTGCCATGGTTGGGCCTAGGGCCCAGTTGGGTTATTGGGTAACCCATTTGGTTATTTACTTATTTACATATTTCATGGGCTTAATGGGCTTGGATTTGGCCCATTAGCCAAGAGTCAAGTGGTCTTGGGCCTGTTTATTCAAAACAAGCCTGGTATGGACCAGTCAAAAGTGGGCCCCACAAGTGGGCCAAAGGGATCTTGATGGGCCTATCTAGGCCCAAAGTCCAAAAATGGGCTTAAGATAGCCCAAGTGGTTTAATGGAATGGCCGGTTTAGACCGGATCAGGTCCAACCGAACCAAAAAATTACACTTTTACATCATTTTTTGCATTTGCCCGTTTTTTCTCTACGGTCCAACCTGACCGTGAATTTACTACGGTCTCTCCTGTCCGTGAATTAAACACGGTCCAGACTAGACCGACCTGAGTTTACGGACGCAACTCAGTTTGCATGTTTGCTGCAGATTTCCATCTGGATCATTTCCGTGGCTTTCTTGGGACCTCCAGTGGCTTCTGTGGATTTCTTCAACTCATCCAGATGCTTCATTTGGCCTAAAAGGCCTTCTTCCTTCTCTTTTGGGTCTTGTGCTTCTTTCCTTCTTTTCTTGTTCAATCAACCACAATCCTCATTCAAGAGAGGGGAGGATATGTTACAAAGATTCTCACATCACAATGTCATGTTAAAGAACAAAGTGGATCATTAAATTTGTTGATTAAAGTATCCTTTAGATACTTTCTTCCCCCTTTTTTTTTATTGTAATAATCCACTCTTTATTATCATCATTTCATGATACTCAAAACAAACAGCAAATGAGTTAGTAGCATTGTGATAAGATGAAAGAAAACTTAAATGAAATGATTCATTAAAAAGAAGTGAATACAAAAATTACCACACTAGTGCTTCTTTGATTTGGTGATGGAGTGACTCCCTAGAGATTTCGGCAGCGCTTCCGCGTCCTCCAAGGTTTGTTGGGATGAATTGGGAAGGGCTTGGTTAGACTTGGTTAAATGGCTTTGATCAATGGAGGGTAAACAGGATGCTTGGGCATGGTTTTGGGGTAGTCTTATAGCATGAGGGTAATTTGGGTATGAAAAAGAGTTTTGGTTAGGAGTGGTGGTGGTTGGGCAGCATTTGGTCGTGGAGTACACCAGGAGGGAGAGGGGGTAGGCCAGAGAGGGATGGCTTGTTGAAATGGGGGGAGAGGCCTCTCTATTTATAGGCAAAAAGGGACATGCCCGTATTTGAAGTACGGGCGTACCCTGCCCGTAATTCAAATACGGGCTGCCTTGCCCGTAATTCAAATACGGGCGAAAAACGAATATTTGCAATTATCGCAGATTCGGCCGTACGGGACGCGTGTCCCGCCGTACAGCGACGCGTGTCTGCTTAGAGAATCTTGCCCGTATTTTAAATACGGGCATGCCCTGCCCGTAATTCAAATACGGTCCAGCACGTTTTTAAAATGTTTGGATTTCAAACCTTTATTCAATTTGGTTTTTTGCAAGATTCTTATTCGATTTTTCGATTATTTTATTAAAAAAAGCGAGATTCTCTTTATTAAAATATTATTAAACACATTTATCTTATTTATTTTAATGGTTTATTCCATTTTTGCTGCCTTTTTTGCCACACGGGAAGTTTTTCTGAAACTTCAACTGCTCATAACTTCTTCATCCGGTGTCCGATTTCAGCAAACTTAATGTTGTTGGAACCGGCTCGGAACCAGCTGTCCACTGGGGTCAAGTTTAGCAGCTGAATTGGGGTCGAGCAAAAAGTCAACTTTTTGCTCCCCAAAAGTTTGACCAGCTCATTGTGCGCACCCGATTTCGGTCGCACGACGAGGCGCACGTAAAACGATGCGTGGCCCGGGGTTTGTTTGGAGTCGCCACTGCCTGATGGGGTGCAGGCAGACACCTGGGTGCCTAAGTTATTCTACTAAGGCTTTTGGTCTGCGGCTTTGAGATTCTAAGTATGGTTCTCGGTTGCGGTCTGGGGAAGTCCGTAGACACCCCAGTCCACCCCGTCAAGTGACGGGTCCCATAGGTTTCCCTGGTTTGAGTCAACTCAGTTGGTCTCTCACTCACCCGATTTCTATTCCAGCATGTGATTTGATTAAGTCTGGCGGGACCGCCAAAGTGGTGTGGGTCCTTTTACTTGATTTTATCTTTTTAATTTAAAGTGATGTGAGCCTGATTGGGCGGGCCCCATTGGAAGGCCCGCGGATTCCTTGGTGGGCTTGGTTGAGCCCACATGTCCCTTGGTGGGCCTCAGTCTAGCCTGAGAGGCCCTTTGGGCTTTGGTTCAAGTGAATTGATTTTATTTAAGTTTTAAGTTGGATTATTTAAATGAATTTCATGCCAAAAGTGGGCCGGGATTGCTTTGTGGGCCCTTGAGTGGGCCCCACAATTGGTTTCCAAATGATTGAATTTATCTTTGATTATCTATGCCAAAATGGCCAAGTATTGGGCTTGGGGCCCTTTACCTGGGCTTGGGCTTGAAAGCCCAAGACTTCCTGGATTAGGGTTTGAAACCCTAAGTTGGTTGGGTTCATGGGCTTAATGGGCCCGATAGGCCCTACCCGTGGTCTTGGCCAAACCACAACCTACTTTAAGCATGCATGGCCCTAGCAGGGCTTGGGTGGGCCTCAAGTGGTCCGGCCCACTCAAATCTTTTATTTATCTTATTCAAGCACAAATAAATTGGTTGGGCTTGGTGGGCCCCGTTGGAAGGCCCACCGGGAATCAATTTGGACCGGGTCGGTCCATGGCCCATCTTGGGTTTCCGGGTGACCCGGAAACCCTACTGGTTCGCCCGAATTTGATCTAACAATCCAAAATATTGCACAAAATCAGCAAAATGGCAAAAAAGAGTTCTGGCAATGTAGCCGGCCTGAGATACCGGTTACACACAGGGTTCTGTGTATCCGGTATCTATATCCGGCTACACGAGGGCTTCTGTTGATCCGGCCTGAGTTGCCGGATCAACCTACAGAAGCCATTTTTTTTGGATTTTTCGCATTGGGGTTGGGTTTTCATGCTTCTTGGGATGTTCCAGGGGTTGTGTGGGCTCCTGTGTGAGCCCACGTTGGTTCAGGTGATGAGGAATCACCTCATCTTGGTCATTCTTTGGGGTTCCTTAATTAGGACAAAGGGGCAAATGGAGGGGGCCTCCCCCTTTGATCATTCCCTTGGGTAGAAAACAGCAGGGGAACAGAGGTCATGTGCCTCTGTTCCGGTTGTTCACGGCCACAAACGGCAACCCAACATGCATGGTCACAACAATGCTCATGTGCATGAAAGTAAAAAAAAAGAAACAAATACATCACATGCTGCTCAAACCACAGCCATGCAAGACCGAATCACGCCTAGCTAAAAAGGTGTCTACAGAAGGGAGTAGGGGGGTTACATAGGGGTTACATGGGATCATAACATGAGGAAACATGCTTCCTCTTAAGATACCAAGCACATGTCAAAACAGTGGCAAGAAGAGAACAACACATGCTAACATACCATGAAGACAAATTTATGCTAAGGAAGAAAGCAAGCTGGGCAAACTCTTTAGAATATGCTCATTTTAATATATGTACAATAAAATGTGAGGAGGGATCTTACCTGGGGGTTCTTGAACCCCGAAGTTGTGTAGAGAACTTCCTTGAAGCCGGAGTAGTTGCTGGAACAGCACCTCCACCCACCAACCGTGGCTTCTTCTCCTTCTTCAAGCTCTTGAGTGAGGATGAGAAGGGGGTGGGGGAAGGGTAAAATGGTCTTTAGTGAAGTGGTTAGCTTTGGGGAGCAAGGAGGGGCCAAGGGAGGAGGTCTCGAACCAGTGGAGGTGGAGAAGAAAGGGGTGGAAACCAGACAAAATCAGCCAACCCCGAAAATGAGCTGCTGTTTGCTATTTATAAGCAAACTTAATGTATCCGGACTTCAAGTCCGGATACACTAAGGCTCCTTTGTATCCGGACTTGAAGTCCGGATACACTAAGGCTCCTTTGTATCCGGACTTGAAGACCGGATACAAGACATAATCATTCGAAAATTAAATGCCGCTGCGGATTTGTCGGGCGATCGGCGCGGATCTCGCGTGAATATCTTGATGTATCCGGTCTTCAAATCCGGTCATGAAGGGAAGCTAGTGTATCCGGTATATATGACCGGATACAAATCGGAAAATTACGGATTTGCCCTTCGACTTGACCGATTCGACCGATTTGACCCTTTTTGATATCTACGGATCGCCCCGTACGAATTTTTGTTTAGTCCTTGAGATTTTTGGATATTCAAGATTTAGTCCTCGAGATATTTTGCTGCGTTGGCAGCCACGTGTGCAGTTCCTGCGCCACGTGTGCAGTTTCTGGTTTTGCTGCCCGGAAACTTCGACAGCTCATATCTCCTTCATCTGAACTCCGATCTGAGCAAACTCAATTGCGTTGAACTCGTATCGGAGCCCTCTATTTAATGACACAGGGCTAAGCACTTGGCACGGGGTTCGAGGAAAAGTCAACTTTTGGCCTTCCCTCAAGTTTGACCGCCCACAGAACCTTCATCCGGACTCCGATTCCAGCAAACTCAGTTGCGTTGGACTCGTGTCAGGATTCCCTATCCAATGGTATAGGGCAAGGTAGTCAAATTTCACTTGATCAAAAAGTCAACTTCTTGTCCCCTTGGGGTTTGACTTTCTGCCAGGGTTTTTATTTTCAGTACTTCCAAGGGTGCAAAAATAAGGTGCTTACACTCATATTTTTCTCATCTGGACTCCGATTCCAGCAAATTCAGTTGCATTGGAATCGTGTCGAAATGCTCTTTTCAATGAGATGAAGTTTGATGGCCAAATTCACTTGAATCAAAAAGTCAATTTTTGACCCCCTCAGGGTTTGTCTTTTAGTTTGACTTTTCATTTTTCTTTATTTTGGGGGTGCAAAAATTAGGTGCTAACACATATCCTAAACTCTTATTAATTACTTATGTGTGGTAAAATGAAGAGGTCCTTTAGAAAGCGTGCTCTTAATTGTTTTCCCTTTCCTCAACCATCTTAATTAATTTGCTTCAAAGTGAATATACAGAAGAAGTGATAAGCAATAGAAAGATTATTCGTTTGCTTTATGTGTCGTACGTGTGTTCCTTTTGAATGATGTAACCGGATTCATATAAGGAAAGTTAACAATCTTCTTTAAGGCTGTGTTTGGAACCCTGGATTTGGGGAGAAAAGAAAAGAAAATGCAAAAATTTTCTTTTCTCTTTTTTTGGTTTAGATGAAGGAAAATGTGATTTTCTCTCCAAATTTTCTCCCTATCTTTCTCTCCAATGTAAAAAATTTTCTCTCTAAAAAGGTAAGAATTTTGAAAGAAAAGAAAATTCACCATCACTTATCACTATTCATACCACCCACCTACCCCACCACTAGCACCATCCACCACCACCCACCACCACTACGCATCACCACCACCCACCACCACCACCCACCATTGCCAACCACCACCCACCGCCACCCGACACCACCTGTAGACACCCCAAATTACACTGTGAAAAAGGATGAATAATTGGCCAAAATCATAAAAAACAAGTCTTTCTTTTGTAACTGAAATCAAATTTCAGATAAAGGTTAATTTCTTTGTATCCGAAAATAGATTTCAGATACACACTTATTTGTTTGTATCCGACCTGTTTTATCGGATACTAATGTTTTGCTCCAAATTAGAAATCCCGCGAGTTTTCACTCATTTTTACTGTTTGAGAAGTGGGGATTCCCAAATTTAGCCTCCGGAATTAACCCTATTCTTCCAAGTCCATACTTTAGGGTTAAGTTGGAGGGTTCTAGACACATGTTTGTGTCTACCATTAGGGCTTCATTCCCTTGAGTTTGCCCTAATCCTTACCTATAGATAGAGGGTCTACCCTCAAACAAATGGCCAAAAGTTGGAGATTGAAGAGCACCAAGTGAAGAAGGGAACCCCTGCCTCTTTGCTTTTAGAACTCCAGGTAAGCCTTGAACCCTTTTCTTTTCTAGTTTTAATTTCTAGGATTATTCTGTCTTCTACTTTCTTCTGTAGAATAAGGCCTATGTGTGTGTTTGTTACCCAAACCTACTTCCAAGTACCTCAAGACTACTCTCTAGCCGTAAAACGTAAAGAGAGAGCTAGGGAAAAGGGAGACAGGTGGATCCGTAGGGCAGACCCCCACATGTGATAATCTTAGAAATGTATAGTTTTAATGTTTTGTTTAGGTTGTGTGATGATTTATTGATGAAATATGGAGGAATACAATAGATCTATGCTATTCATAGCGTTAGATCTTGTTTTTCTTATATATTTCAATTTTTCACCTTGTTTTCTCCCTTTTTATGCTTTTTGGTGTTTTTAGCCATTTTGGAGCTAAGATCTTGGATCCTCCATTGTCTATATGGTAGATCTGAGATCAAAAACCTTACAGTAATCTCTAGGGTTTCATGAGGTGGTTTTTGAGTCATTTTTGGTTTTTTAGAAAAGACCCTACGGTCTAAGCTCTCCCCTTTTGATGTTTTTCATCAACGTGGGTGTACTTGGTTTGGATTTTTTTTATTTAATAAGAAATATGGGCTAGATCTATGTCCTGGATTATTCATATTCAATTCTGCAATATTTTGTAAAAATGATATTTTTTTGGTTTTTGAGAGAAGACCTTACGGTTTAAGCTCTCCCCCTTTTTATGTCTTTCATCAACATGGGTATATTTGGTTTAGTTTTTTTTAATTATTGAGAAATGTGGGCTAGATCTATGTCCTGGATTGCTCAGATTCAGTTCTGCAATTTTTGTAAAAATAATATTTTTTATTTTATTCCTAGATTTCAAGGATTTAATTTAAAGCCCGATTATTGAAGTTTTTATTTTAGATTTGTTTTCTTTTGATTTCAGTTAATCATGAAGCCCAAGAAATGGCTTTGTTTTCATAAAGAAGGATCCATAATTAATTGGATCATTCACATGGAAATAAGCCATACATTCTTTTTCCCTTTTACTTTTGTTTTGATTTTTATTAGCAAGCATTTTTATAGTATGAACAACACTTGGCAACCACTTTGTGTGGATGAATAGGGGTACCTAACACCTTCCCTTATTCATAATCTAATTCCCTCACCCATCTCTGGATTTTTATTTTAAAGTAGAATTATTTTTAATCTAGATTTGCTTTTTGTGCTTATTTGATGATTTTGGATGTCCATTCACACCTTAAAATTTGAATGGTGGCGACTCCTCCCTTCTATGAATCCCGAGTGATGATAGGAAAGTCACTAGATTGATTTTTTCCATGTCTCACAACTGGCGACTCTGTTGGGGACTTGTGGATTTAAGCCATGATTGGTGCATTGGTTCATGCTTTTCTTTATTTTTGAATGCTTGCTGTTTTGTGTATTTTATTTGAGCATGTTGATGTATTTTAGATTTGATTTGTATGATTAAAAGTTCATAAGGATAAAGGCATGTTTGTATTGTTTGATTATGTCTAGAATCATGTTTAGGGGCTTTATCTTGTCACACATGCTTACTTGTTGTATTTTTATGATAACATGATTGCTTTGGGGGTTTAATGCTAGGGGTCGATCATGAAAATTATGAGCATGAAATCTGTGAGTTTAATGGATATTTTTTTTGAGGTTTTCAAGCATGTTTATCATGATTAATTGCTTCTTGTACAACATGATTAGTTGTTGTATTTTTAGAATGGCATGCTTTGTTTTGGGTATTGATGATATGTCTTGATCATAAAAATTAGGAACATAAAATCTGAAGGTTTAGTGGATGTTTTATGAGTTTTTCAAGCATGCTTTTCATGGTTAATTGTTGCTTGTACAATATGATAACATGCTTTGGTGGTATTTTTTGGGTATGTAATGGTCATGAGCATATTTAGGTATTTTATTATCTTGTTTGCTTGTGTTTATTTATTTCTAATATAATGTCATATCTGCCTTGGTTTGAGCTTGTATATATGTATGGCTGCAAAAAAGAGTGGCAAGGGGCTAGGATGTTGTGAATGCACCTGTAATTTCAAATGCACTTGAGCACTTTAAACCTGTTGCACAGCCTACCCATTATCTATAGGAAGTTGAACCCGAATGTGTGTAGTTTGGTGCACTGAGCTCATTACGTCGGAAAGCGAAAGTGAAAACATTCACCTTAGAACTTTGAGCTAATGATGTGATGACATTGTAAATCTGTGATTCTGGTCATCACTAGGCTTGAGATCTAAGTTTCCAATCAACCAAAACCCAAAACCCTATGCTTGAAGGTGGAGAAACATTTTTTCAGCTAAAATAAACGATTACGATGGGGAAAGGGGTTTGTAATTGAGGGAAGGCCGTTTGCATGTTTTACTAGCCAAGGTATAATATGGATACCATATTGTAGACACCCCAAATTGCACAGTAAAAATGATCGATAATCAACAAAAATCATTATCTCCTTTGAAGTCAGCACAAAAATGTGAGAAAACAAGTTTTTCCTTGTATCCGACAACTTAGGTCGGATACAAGTATATCTCTTCGCATCCGACATAAGTTGTCGGATACAAGTAGACCTTAATGTATCCGGCGACATATGCCGGATACATATAGGTACTCGTGTATCCAACCTGATATGTCGGATACATGATTTTTTGCTCAAAATTAGGGTTTTCCGAGAGGTTTTACCTTTTACCATCATATCCCTCATTAAATGAGTGGAAATCTTGGAAATAGCCTTCGGGTTAAGGTTGGTGGGCTATAGACCTTATGTTGTGTCTGCCACCTCACCAACCCTAACCATAGCCTTTGCCTATAAATAGGAGGCTCCTCTTCAAGCAAATGGCCATTAACTTTTGTCAAGAACTTTTGCCAAGAAGAGCTCCGAGTGAAGAGGGGAACCGCTGCTGAACTGCTTCCAGAACCCAGGTAAGCCTCAAACCTATCTTTAATTTTCTATTTTTACATTCTAGATCTAGATCTCTTCTTCTACCTTTCTGTAGAATAAGGCCTTTGATGTGTGTATGAAAACCCTTCCTCGGCTCAAAGTATCTCAAGACTCCCCCTAGCCGTAAAACGTGAAGGCGGGATCTAGGAGAAACGAGACTGGGGATTGATCTTAGTGTTAGAACCTTTATTTGAATAAGCCTTTTGAATCTATGTAAACCGTTCCATATTCAAAGTACCCGAAGATTATCTTGAAGAACCGTGTTTAACGGGGAGAGAGAACTAAGGGAAACGATAATAGAACGGAACCCTAGGTTGTTTTAGAATCCTATTTTGATTGATATAAATGCATGCTATCTTTTCTATGTTGTTGGAATGATTTTTACACTTACACATACATAGCACGTGATGTTGGCGGGATAGGCTCATATTTTGGATTTATTGCATTTATTGTGATAAATCTGAAATAAATAGCCCCAAGCAATCCTGGGATATTTTTAAATGATTTCCAAAAGATTTTGATTCATCTTGCATGGATCACATACCTCTTATCACTGTTTTGAGTTATTTTTATTCAAAAAGGGCTTAACTTGACAGCAACTGTACCCTGACTTCGGACACTCATAACTTCATCGTCCGGATGAATTTTGGAGTGATTTTAGAACCATAGAAAAGGTGAGGCTGTCTAGTTTATGCCTACCAAATTTCATGAATTTCTATCAAGCGGATTTTTGACACCTCTCTGTCGAAGTTGATAGGTCATTTCAGGTCTGATTACAGAACCTGTCACTTCGACTGAGCGCCATGTGTTCGTTTTAAGTCCGATTCAAGTGATTCTTATTTCTGAGTTTTCCTTTGGAAGTCTAGTTTTAAATCCAGTTGGTTTCATAATTTTTTGACTCCATTTGTATTGTTGGTAACAGATTTACTCAGAACTGCTCAACAACACTTTTCTGGGTAAATGTGTGATCTTTGGGGCCTGTTCGGGAGACCACCCAAGGCACATCCGAATGAATTTTTGTATGAGGTTAGTTTCATTTGAAAGATGGTCATACATACTTCATTCACACCAAATTTCATGAATTTATATGGAGCCCATGTTTCTAAATGATTTTCCAAAATCGCCCACTTATCACTTTTAATTATCTCCAGCAGCAGATTTCAAAGGAGAATAACTCCTAGGATTTTAATCGGAATGGATTGAAAATTTGCATGAGTCTTATATCTATCATAATCTTTCAAATGAATTTGGTTTGATTCAATTTAAATTGGATTTGAATGATTTCAAGACAAATGGTTCTTGCTTTTACCGAATTTTCCGAATTTAACTCAACTTGGTTTTGTGCAAATTTTGCTTTGATTTCCATCCTTTGGTGATATTCCAAAAGTGATATTGACATAAAAGAGGATCTGAAATTCATTTGGATTTTCATGTGAAGATATTATACATTTGTTTTATCTTTTTTCAAGGTTTTTGATGAATTTAGCAAGCTTTCTCATTTTTTAGCATGAACAACACTTGGCAACCACCTTGTGTGGATGAATGGAGGTGCCTAACACCTTCCCCCGTTCATAATCTAATCCCCTTACCCATCTCTGGATTTGATTTTCAAGTAGAGTTATTCTTACTCTAGAATTTGCCTTTTAGCTTTTTTTGATTATTTTTGAATCTTTTGGTGTCCATTCTCACCTCAAAAAATCTGAATGGTGGCGACTCTCCCATATTTTACGTTGAGCCCGTGTGTTGACGGAGGGAAAATCACCCCGGTGATTTTTCCCATGTCTCACACATATTGAAGGTAAACACAAGGTAACAAGGTAATATCAATTTTATTTTTTTAGTTTCCTTCATATCATGTAAAGTAAATGCCATGGTGTCCATATGTTTGAGATGAAATTTTTCCAAAGAGGTTTGTATCCTAAGTTTGGAGTGGCCTATAGGAAGGGTTTTGTTACTCTTCTCAGAAGTCATCCTACCCAAAATCCATGTAAGAGGCAACCAAAAGTATAAAGTCCATGAACATGGTATCTAACTTTGGAGGTAGCATGTACCTTCATGTGTATTCATGCATTTATGCGATTATTGTGTCAAAATCCCATTTGGGACTGTATTTAGAAGCCAAATTAAGGTATACAATAAGTGAGAATAAAGAAACATAATGCGTAAAAATCTGGGGAATAACTGAACCAAAAAAAGGCCATGTCGGCAGTAACCGAAAACTCAGGTCGGTAAAGCTATGTTTTCCTTGTATCCGACATTTATTTTCGGCAAAAGGGTTTTATGTGTGTATCTGAACACTCATTTCGGATACAATAAATCATGCCTTTATCCGACCTAATATGTCGGATACAGTCCAGAAACTTCCAAATCGATTTTTTATCCCAACTTTTTTGAATATAAAATGCCCAAAACATTATAAATAACTTGTGGGCACCTCAATGGGAATATGGAAAGATAATTTAAGGGTTCAAATGATCTAGCAAAGGATTTAACTTAATCTTGGAACATAAATCCATCCTTTCCTTCAAGCTTAATGAAGAACCCTTAATACTCTTTCTCTCCCTCATTCCCTTCATTTGCTTATTTCTTAGTATATTTGTTATTTTTCTTCTATGATCATGCATATCTGTAGTAAAGACATCACAAACACACACTCACATGATCTTATCTTGTTTTATTTACTGTTTTTAATATATTTCTTGGTATGAACATTACACACACTTATTCACAACATGTTAAAAGTGTGTTCAAAATTCACTTCACTTTGTTTTGCTTTCTTTCCTTTGTTAAAAGTATGTTCAAAATTCACTTCACTTTGTTTTGCTTTCTTTCCTTTAGACGTTGGCATGAAACACTTTGTTTTTGTAACTCACAAGCACTACTCTTTAAACCATCATCATTTTTGGCATATTCAATCCATCTTTAATTACATATTCGACTTCTTAATAATTCTTCCGTACTTACTGATATTGAGTGCTTCATCCCAAAATATACATATGTTATAGGTTTCATATGTTAAGTAAGTGAATAGTCATGAGGTGAGTTTGGACGAGTGAATATTGATTGTGGTCTCTTATGTTATGTTTAGCCCCTTTTTGTGAAGAAGGAATGTAAATCTCTAAAATACCATAAGTATGGATTTCTACAATCCTTACTATAGACCTAAAAAAAAAATCAATTTCTGAAAGTAGCAAAAGTCCCCGAGCTTCTCCCCTTCTTCTCTATTTGGAAAATACCATGTAAAGGGATCGTTTGAGTTGAAATAAGGCATGGGATGCTCTGTAAGTTTGTTCGGATATCCACAATAAGTCGCAATGTGTAGACACCCCAAATTGCACTAAAAATGAGAAAATAATTGAAAATATAATTGGGATTTAAAACAGGCCAAAAATGCATGAAAATCAATAATTTAAGCCTTGCCCCTATTGTACATACGGGCTAAGCGCGCCCAAATTTTATATACGGGCACGCAGCGCTCGTAATACATATACGGACACCATTGAACCGTAAATCATTTACGGGCACATTAGATTCGTGTGAGTTTTATTCTTCTCTCGATTTCTGAGCCTTATCTTTAGTCCAATATCCCTTTAAATGAGCGAATTATATCTTTTATTCGTTCGAAATATCTTTGTTGATAAAGGATTGGCATTATCTTGTGTTTAACTCAAACTGAAACTCTATTTTCCCAAACCTTGGACCAATCATGCCCCTGGGTTTGCCTATAAATAGAGAGCCTTTCCTCAAGCAAAAGGCCACGAAAATTTGAAGTCCAAGGAGCTCCAAGAGAAGAGAGGAATCCCTGCTGCTCTGCTTGCTCAATCCAGGTAAGTCCCATTTCCCTTCTATTTTCTGTCTTTAATTCTAGAAGTAATAGGATTTTCTCCTTTTTTATAGAATAAGGCCATCTTTTGTACTTGTATTCCTAAACTTGTCTCTAAGTACCTCAAGAGTCTCACTAGTTGTAAAACGTGAAGAGAGAGCTAGGGGAAAAGGGAACAGGTGGATCCCTAGAATAGAACCCCATACCTATTTTTCTCCTTTTTTTTCTTGAATAAGGCCTTTGACTGTGTTTGTATAACCAAACCTATCTCCAAGTACCTAAAGAATCCTCTCTAGCCATAAAACGTGAAGAGAGAGCTAGGGGAAAAGAGAATAGGTGGATCCGTAGGGTAGACCCCCATGTGCTCTAATCTGTGAGATGTGGCTGCTTTTAATATCCTGATCATGTTTTAATAGGTTTTTATGATGAATCTGAATGAATAACATGAATCCATGATGTTTATAGCATGAGATCCCCACTATTTTCTAAAATTTGGATTTTCCACATATTTGCACCTACAGCATTATTTTCGTGATTTTGTGAGATTAGGCTAAGATCCTGGATTTATCATGATCAATATGGTAGATCTGGATTCAGAAGCCTGAAA
Organism: Buxus sempervirens; assembly: GCA_947561395.2. Classification (NCBI taxonomy): domain Eukaryota; kingdom Viridiplantae; phylum Streptophyta; class Magnoliopsida; order Buxales; family Buxaceae; genus Buxus; species Buxus sempervirens. Next base: position 8,719,867 of record OX387189.1, read on the forward strand.
GTAAATTCTAGGGTTTCATGATGTTGTTTTTAAATTATTTTTCATGTTTGAGAGAAGACCCTACGGTCTAGGTTCTACCCTTTTGATGTTTTTGATCAACGTGGGTATTTTTGGTTTTGATTTTCAGATTTAATGTGAAATTTGGGTTATACCTATGTCCTGGACTATTCAAGTTCAATTTTGAAATATTTTATAAAAATCATATTTTTCTAGATTTCTAGAATTTAACTTGAAGCCAGATTTTTGAATATCTCACTTTAAATTGATTTTATTTGATTTATATCTCAATTTTGTTTTGATCATGAAACCCTAGGAATGGTATGATCATATTTGAAAGTTCTGGATCAATCAGACTATTCGTATGAAAAAAACCATATATTTTTGTCTTTTCATGATTTTTATAGCAAGCCTTTTTCCTTTATTTTAACATGAACAATACCTGGCAACCACCTTGTGTGGATGAATAGGGGTGCCTAACACCTTCCCCTATTCATAACCTAATCCCTTTACCTATCTCTGGTTGTTTTTTTAGGAGGGTTATTTTTACCTTAAAATTGCCTTTTGAGCTTATTTAATATTTTGGTGTCCATTCACACTTAAATTGAATGGTGGCGACTCTTTGTTTTAACCAATCCCGTGTGATGATTGAGGAAGTCAATGGAAATTTGATTTTTTCCCATGTCTCACACAATGGTCATTGGAAGAGGGGCGAGCAGGTCCCAATCAGCATCTTTGGCATTTTCGAGATTCGGGTCGGATCCGCAATTTTAGTGCGGATTAGACCCGACCGCATTGTATATGCGGTAAGGGCTGATCCGCACAGCATATGTGGTCGGACCCATTTGGCTACTAAAACCCATTTTAATCCATATCCATATGACCCGACCCAACCCGATTCTAATTAATTCGAACTAATTGGGACTTTTGGACCAACCCAACCCATTTCTGGAGACCTGGGTCCATTTAGACCCAAACAAGGTATTGTGGGCCTTCCAGCGGGGCCCACATCCAGACTGGCTCATAACAGGGCCCATTTTTAATAATGGGTCCAAAGCTACTTGGTTAATACCCATGGGCCAAGTCCAAGCCCATTGGGCCTTAAAAGCTTTAACCCATTTAGTTAATTAACATATTTAATTAACCCAAAACCAAATAACTCAAATCCAATAATAGGGTTACCCAATAACCCTAATGGGCGTTGGGCTTATCTAAAGCCCAACTTGGTCACCAATGGGCCTTCCAATGGGGCTCATATCAGACCCATATCATCTTGGATAAAAGATCAAATCAACAAAAATAAAGGGACCCACACTACTTTGGTGGTCCCCAGACCAAATAAAGGTACATGCTGTCCTAGGAATAGGGTGAGACTGAGTTGACTCGAACTAGGGAGACCCAAGGGACCCGTCAACTGATGGGGTGGACCGGGTGTTTTCGGACTTCCCCGAACCATAACCGAGAGCCTACCCGAATCTCTAAAAAGCCGCAGACCAATTCAAGTAAGACCTGTATCGGCACTAGGGCTCTAAATGGATCGGATCATGACCCGTTTACCGTCCGTTTTCGATTAAATTATCCGATTTAATTGGATTTTTAATCGATTAAATGATCCGTCGGATCGGATTCGGATCCGATTTTTGGATCCGTTTATAATCGGATTCGGATTCGGATCAAGGTCATATCCGTCCGATTAAGATCCGAATCCGATTAGTTATATTTATATATAATGTGTTTGTAAATTATATAAGATATTGAGGATAATTAAGTAATTTATCCTCGAAAGGTGCGTGGCTCGAGAGGTAAGGCGGAGGCTCGAGACCATTACTACCCGTCGTATCAACTGCTGCTTTCGTCGGTGTTACCCTAATGGATGCGATCTTTTGATTCTTTCCCTTACGCTTGTTCGAGTAAACTTTCTCTAGATCTCTCTTCTGGACCTCTCTTCTTCTTCCTGTTCTTCATCGTGTACAGCTTGTTAAGTGATCTTTGGTATTTAGTGGTGTCCATTTCTCTTTGTTGATCTTCAATGCTCGCTAAGAGATTTTCATTGTTTCGCGATTGTCGTGGTGTTTCCGTTCTCTGGCTTTGATTAAGTCTCTTTCGCTTTCTTTTTTTCCTTTATTCTTTCTGTTTAATCTATTCTTCTGAACTCCGGGTTTCTGGACATCTCTTGAAGTATGGATGAGTTGACACAGAAAATGAAGATTCTGTCTCTTCCAACCCGTCCTGAAGTGGTTTTCTCTTTGGAAGATGACGAAAAAGATAGGGTTTCGGCTAAATGGAAATATGTGGTGCCGCTGAAGGCTTTCAATAAACAGCTTACTCTCCCCACTATTAGGGCTTTTGTTGAAAGAGCTTGGCGTTTGCCCAGAGGTTCAATGATATCCTTTATATCTTCTCCTGTTTTGTTATTGCCCTACCTAACCAAGATAAACTAAATCTGGTGTTACAAGGGAGGCCTTGGTTTGTTAGTAATTGTTTTACTCATGTTGCACAGATTGCTGATATCTCTCAAGCTGAATCCTTCCAGTTTGAAACTTTGGTGGTATGGACGCAACTTCTTGACCTACCTAGGACGTTCATGGATACATCCATTGTGACCCGGCTTGCTTCATCCTTTGGTATTCCACTAGAGGTTGAAATTCCAGACAGAGTGGAATCTAAGGTATGTATTAGATGGGAGCTTCCTCTCAAAAATCCCATCCCGCCGGGTATATATGTTGAGGATTTAAACAAAAATAAGGTAGGGGTTACATTTGCATACGAAGGTTTAACAGATTTGTGTTTCTTCTGTGGTTATGTGGGTCACAATTTGTATGGATGTCCTAAAGTTGCCATGGAAGGCAAAAATCTTTTGATTTCGGCAAATGAAAATCCAAGTTATTCTATTGCTAACCTCGTGCCATGTAGAAGAAGGAGGAGGAATGTGGGGCAAACAGTTCCATTGAAGACGACTGAGTCAACTCAACAGCCGACTCACTTGACTCACCTTGGAACAAACACGCTGGAAAGTTCTAGAGATGGTTTTGCTCTTCATGGAGTGCCGGTTCGGGGTAACCCGGATCCAGTGGTTGGCAAACTCAGTCAAAAGGGCTCAACTGAGTTCATGGACTCTAGTGATGGGCCGTTACTCTTAAAGTCCACTGATGAACCTAAAGATAGTGAAGTTAAGGAAAGGAGTCCAAGCCCAAATAAAGGAGAGTCTGGTCCAGCTTTTGTAGGTGATCCAGCCTCGTCAGTTTTAACATGGCCCATTCGTTTTCAGCTAGTATGTACGTGCTAACTCATCATCTTCCTGCAAAGACACCTAGATATTTGAATGTTTATATGTGGGATTTAAGCTTTTGCGGTTGTAGCATATGGACTGTCACATTTATTTAAATTTCTTTGCGTGCACTTTGTTTTATGTGTGCCCATTATTATTTTGAACGTCCTACTTGACATAAGGGCATATGTTCGAGCAAATGAGATTCTGTTACTTGTCATCTTCATTTTTGGATGATCATAGTTGTTACTTATACATGTGGATGTTTTTGGATATAGACGCCCAACTTTGGTGTCGGAATGGGTGGGGATGCATGCGTTAATGATTTATATCCTTGTGGCATGCAACATTCTACCCTTTTCATGGGAGGATCTGGATGCGGCACAAGCGGAAGAAACCTTTGGGTAGCGAAGTCATTGAAGCTTGGATGAGAGACCAGTTCAACTTTATAATTGTAGATACAAAAGATAACTTTTTCTCAATTTTTTTTTTATCATTTCTTCTAATTTTGTAGTTATTCTGAGATGCTTTTTCCTGTTGCATGTATAAACGGATGTATAAAAGGATTCGAATATCTAATAGGATTCTAATAAAATCGAATACGAATACGAATACGAATCTACCAATTACAATCGGATTCGGACTTGGTATGACAAATGGAAGGTCCGTCGGATAATTAAATGAATACGGATATCCTAAATTTTAATCGGATTCGGATTCGGATTCGGATTCATACAGATCCGTTCTGTATTCGCTCCGTTTACAGTCCTAATAGGCACCCAGGTGTCTGCCTGCACCTCATTAGGCAGTGGCGGCTCCAATACCTTCCCATTTTCAGTGCGGCACCTCGCGGGATGTGCGCACAAGAGGAAAAAGAGATTCCTCTTATAATAAAACCGTTATTTATTTTTTACTAAAAATAAGATATTTATTTAGAAGCACCCTAAATAGGGGTGGAAATTTTACGAGCTGGGCTTAACAAGACACATAAGCACTTTAGAACTTGCCCAAGCTCAGCCTGCCCTGGCCGTGCTTTCAAACCTCACACTCAATTCCAGGGCTCTCAAATAAAAAGGGGAAATTGGTTTCTAAGGATGCTTTTTAAAACTAATCCCGATTCTTGGTAATTGAAAATTAGTGATACTTTTTGTAAATTATTGTTAATTAGTGTCATTTTAATGTTCATGAAGGATTTTTCCAAAAATGCCCTTAAGATACTTGTAAAAAAAAGTTTTTTCGTTATTATCATGTTTTAATGAGATTAAGAAGTATTTTGAGGGCATTTTTTTTTGGAAGAAGTCTTATGTGACCATAAAATGACACTCATTCTCAATTATTTTCAAAAAATATCACTAATTCCTAATTACCAATAATTTGGTTATTGAATCGGGGTTATTTTTAAAAAAATAACACTAAAAACCAATTTAAAAGCCTAAGGCCTGCTTTTTTGTATTTTTTTAATTTTTTGTAATTTTATTGGAAAAATACTTGAAATATTTGTACTTACCTATACTTAAAGGTTTATTATACTTATATCAACAAATTAAGTAAGAAAACTACCATGAAAATTATAAAATGAATTACTAATATGACAATACTAATTTAAGATATGCATATAAACATTAGTTTTATACTGCAATGACATTCAAAACTAGGGTTGCTTATCGGGCCGGGCTAACATGGGCACGGCACAGCACGTGCCCCCCTAGCAGGCCGTGCCATGTCAAGGGGGCCGAGCAAACGGCCTGTTAAGGCATGGCAGCTCAGCGGACCGTGGCCCGACAAGTAAGCGGGCTGTACCTGTGTGCTGGCCCAACGACAGGCACGCGTGCTTGCCGTTGGGCCCTTTAGGGCCGACTTCCCTGACACAAAAAACGGCTAGCGCGTGCTTGCCGTTGGGCCCTTTGGGGCCGACTTGCCTAACACAAAAAACGGCTAGCCGTTCCCCCCCCCCCCCCAACCCAAAAAAAAAAGTGTTTTTTTTACAATTTTACCCCCAACAGCTATATTAGGGGGTATACTTTGTAATTGACTGTAAATGACCATTTCTACCCTTCCAACAGCCAAATAATAGTCATATTTGAAGGTAGAGGTAGTAAAAAGCCACTTTTGATTTTCTATAAATAGGCCTAACCCTTCCCACTCCAAACCACACCTCTTCTACAATCTCTCTTTCTTTCTTCATCTATGTAGCTAACAAGTAATAGCTTTTTTTTTAAATTACTCAAGCATCAAAGGTGGGAAGTGGACTCTAGAGGTTGAAGGCTTCAACTGAAAAATTCAAGCTTCATTCCCAAGAGGTATTCCTCTATTTAATTTTCTAATTTTAAAATCATTATAAATATTATATATAAGTAAGACTTTCCTTCTACCTTTCTTATTATTTACAAGCCTAGTATAGTGGGGTGACATACTGTGCAGCTAAGTGCATTTCTAAGAAAGTTCTAATATCCTGAATTTTTGAATATTATAATATAATTAAATAAATCTAAAAAACATTGAGAAATGAAAGATTTATTCTAAATATTAGAATGATTGATATTATAGTCCAAAATTACATAGATAATTAAATAAATGAATAATAGTGATTTTGAATAATTGGGAATTAAAATAGTAACTTTAATTAATTGGAAGAATAATGTTAATTTGGGAAATTAGTGAAAGTAAACAATAATCCAAGTTCATATTATAAAGGGATATAATAAGAAGATTAAATTTTAATTTAGAAGAAATCCCATGATTAAAAAGGGTTTAAATAAAGAAAATGGTGTTTTGGTAATTTCCTAATGAGTTAATTAATAAATTGAGTAATAAAATAATTATTAGACTTAAAAACTTAATTAGACATGACTTGGGTTTAATTTAGATTTAAATAACATGATTTATGGCCTAATATGTGAGAAAATGACCTAATTGTAATTATAATTAATTAGGGGCCTTAGATTTGGGAATAAGAGAGATTTTGGGGTGATTTAATGATGTTTAAAAATATGGATTTAAATTAGCAAGAAAATTGATTAAAATAGAATTTTAAATTATATGAGATTTAGGAGAAAGAAATTAGAAGGAGAGTTGAGGTAAAATAGGAAAGTAGGATTAGTAGAAAGGTTTCTAATTAAACAATGAGTCTTATTTGGGAGTAAATATAAGAGAGGGAGATAAAATAATTTAGGGTTTTTGGGTTGATCTCTATGGTTGGAAGAAGAAGTGCAGGATCCTCCAATCAACTGCCATCAAAACACAATCTAGAAATGATGGATCGTTGGATCGAGCTCAAATTTGGAGGAGGTGTTCTTGACATGTAGATATTTAATCGGAATGTTGGAGATGGTGTTTGGAGGTCTCTAAAGTGGTGTGAGATTCACAAAACATGGTTGCATTAGGTTATTAAGGAAAAGTCTGATTTTTGCTAAAAAAAAAGGTAAGTAGCAACCCTTCTTTAGCAAAAACTTGCATGGTTTTATGTTTAGTCGAGAAATAATGATGTTTGTGGCTTTATCGGATTGTCTTGAGTGTTGGTTTATGATCTGGTTGATTCTATGTTGGTTTTAAAAAGCATCCAAAGCCTATGGTTCTATGTTCATGATTTTATTCATGTTAAAGAAGTCTTTTGATTGATTTGTTGTATTAAGAATGATGGATTTCAAGTTGCAGGTGTTTTGATTTATTTAGCATGCCTAGAGAATAATTTTAGATGTATTAGAACCAATTTTAAATGATAGAAATAAGTTATGGAAGATTAAGTTGAAAATTCAAAAATTTGACAAAATTCCAGATTTTGCGAAAATACACAAGCGCTAGACACACTGTTCGAGCGCTCATGTTGAGCGCATGTTTTGTTCCGTATTGTGTTAAAGACTGCTTGAGCAATCTGTCGAGTGCCCATTGAACAGGTTAATTGGTGAGACCTCTTGTCACCAAGGGTTGAGCAATCTGTTGAGCGCCGAATCCAAATTTCTGAATTTTGGGGAAATTACCTAGATTTTGACTATAAAATGATTTTTGGCAAATCCAACACATGTATAAATAAGATTTGGATGTTTATGAGTTGTTTTTAGAGGCTGGATAATTTTATGAAAATTATACAAGATTTTGAGTACATTCTACTAAAATAGCTTTTGTTTTGGTTCCAAGAGAGAATTTGACTTTAGATTTGATTTGTTTGTGAATTGGTTGGTTTCAACACTTGTAAAGGTATGTTTTAAAGATGTTTTAAGTTCTGGAATAGTAAGAAAATTTTTTTTCTACAGATTTGGGTAGATTAAGCCTATTTCTTGGATTTGATAGTTTTAATGAACATTGGCTTTCTCCATGAGGGAGATGTTTTCTACATATTAATTTTCTCAACGATGGAGTATATCTTGCCATGAGGGTAGTGAATATGAATTTATCTCCATGAAGGAGTGATTTGCCAAGAGGGCACTACTGATATTGATAATTGGCCAAGAAGGCTGTAAATTCTTTGCAATGAGGGCATTACACTTATATTTGGTCATGAGGACCACCTGTTTTGATTTTATTTGTGTTATTAGCGGACTTAACTTGTTATGGACCCATAATTTAACTAGTAGTAAAGTTTATCTATCTTTGTTAGGATTAATTCTAGTTCCTTTATGCATTTCCTCCATGATGGAGAGGCCTTCGATGAGAAATGGGTTGTAACAATTTCCACTTCTACCATGAGGGCGAGATCTACTATATTTCCACCATAAGGGTGATGATACGGCCGGATATGTTGCAATTTGTTCTTAGACTGGATTTGGTGGGACTAGGTCTTGACCTTTCAAAGTGGTCATATTTCACGAGTCTTGTGATGTAACAACTATTTGGCTTGAATTGATTCTCATGATGAGATTGATTATTGCTGAATTATTATACCACATGAAAAGTATTTTGAGCACGATGCGGTCGTGGCTCAGCGAGATGCCCGGATCAGTGATCTGGAGGCTTTGGTTGCCAAGCTTAGGGCTAGACAGGTATCTGGTTCTTTATAATTTCATTTCTTTCATTCTATGTCTTTCTGCTGTTCTGATATAACTGTTTGACTTTTGCAGGGTCCAGTCCTAGATCATGATGTTGCCTTTGAGCCTGATTTTCTAGTCCTTGATCCATCTCCGGTTCGGGCTACTAATCCTGAGGACGCCCTAGCTGTTGACTCGGTTGTAGTCCCTGCGCCTGCTGCTCCTGCGGATCTTGTGGGTCCTTCATCTCCAGTGGTGGTTCCTGAGCTAGAGGACATCCCTGCTGCTGACCCGATTGAGCCGGATCCCCCAGTTCTTGTTGCAGACATTCTTGGTAAGTTTTCTTTAATTTTCCCCTCCTTGGTCTATTTTGATGCTTCAATTTCTGATTTTATTTCCATTGACCTAGCTGTTTCTGTTCCTGGCCCTTCTTCTACTACTGCCGAGCCTTCTGGAGCTGTGGGAGCGGAGACTGCTGTGGCTGAGGGTCCAGTCGAGCCTGTTCCTACTGAGCCTGAGGCTTCCTCACCAGACTTTGCTCCTGACCTGCCTCTTGACCTTTCGGACTACTGCTTGGACTATCAGCTTCAATCCATTGTGGGTCGGAGACCGCGCTACATGGCCGAGCGCCTTCTAGCATACTCTAGGAGCCGATCATCTCGAGGTAGAGGCCGCAGAGGAGCGCGGGGTAGAGGACGCAGGGGTGATCCTGCACAGGAGTAGTAGATTAGGATTTCTATGTATTTATATCATCCTTTGTACAAAGAGACTTGCTTATATATGAAAAAAACTTTTTTATTCATTCTCTCTTGTCTTGCCCTCTTTTCTTTTCAATTTTATGCAATTCAGATTTGTATACAGGTGAAAATAGGTAAAAATTCAGATTTTTCTCCATTTTCTCTTCTTTTTTTTTTGCCTTTTTTCTTTGTATCCGATATATCAGATCGGATACATTGATATTTCTTTGTATCCGACAAGTTATATTGGATATATATAAAGTTACTTGCATCCGATATTTTTCGTCGGATATGAAAGGAGCCTTTTGTATTTGATCTGATATATCGGATACATTAAAATATGCTATAAATACGACTGGCCTCGGGATTTGAGTCGTTTTTTACGATTTTTTGAGTTTAGAAAACCTCCTTTTCGCCTATTTCTTCCCCCCATTGATCCTTAGCACGCTCCCATCATCTCCAATGGTTTCCGGATCATATTCTGCCCTACCATTGTTTATCCACTCAGCCTCCTCTGCAAAACAACCTTTAGAGCAAAACCCCATAATCTCACTAGGTACAGACCTGTAGATTCAGGGTCAACTCCATGACCTTTGATGAAGAGATTAGATGGGATTCTATTCATTTAGGCCATACTTTGCTCATCCCTTCCATCCCGTTCAAGTGGGAAATTATTGAAGCCACGATTGGCCATTGGGTACCTGACCTAAACCTTTTTCGTTTTGGAGACCATGAGATGACCCTCACCATTGAAGAGGTTGAAACCATCTTGGGCTTGAGGTTTGCAGAGAAGGTAGTGAAGCCACCCCTTAGGCCTAGTTACAAGAAAGAGGCTTCTACTTTTCTGGGTATAAGAAAGAAGGATTTAGGGGATTCTGACACCCTTTTGACTTTGTCCAAGTCTTTTCTGACTGAGAAGCTCTTGAGGGGGGAGAACAAGGAAGCCAGGTTCAATGCCCTAACACTGATAGTGGTTAACCAACTGCTTTTTCCACGGGATGATGATGAGGTCGACTTGGCCCTTATCTCAGTTGTATGCCATGTTAGGGAGCAGGAGAGATTGGCCCCTATGATTTTGGCAGGGATGTACCAGGCTTTGACTGACTGTTATTACAGGAAGAAGAAGCGTTTCCTATCATGTGCCCCTATCTTGCAGGTAAAATTCCCTTCTCTTCTTTTTTTCTTTTTTTTCTTTTTTCTTCTTTTTTTTTCTTTTCTTTTTCTGTACAATATATTGAAATATCCCTCCTCCTTTGCAGCTTTGGTTACTTGACCACCTGAGTCAGATTGAGGAGATCAATCGACACTTCTTCCCAAGTTTGAAGGTTCCCATCTTGATGAGCAATCGAGGGTGTCCTGACATTCCGGGAGGTAAACAAGGCTGGTTTACTTTCTTGGCTACAATCCAGGATGATCAGGTGAGGTGGCCTGGTACTTATCAGCCCAACGCCGAGACTGTGATCAGCTTTCGAGACCGCAACTTTTTGGTTCTGGCTGGCTTGAGTCATGTTGTGCTTTACCTCCCTTTGCGGGTTCTTCGTTAGTTCAGAGCGACCCAGGGGATTATAATCCCAAGTGGCTACGAGGACCATCTTGGGCCACTTTCACCAACCACCATGAAGCTGAACGCTTGGTTGATGAGGGAGTGGTCCTATGTTCATTTCATGCGGAGCCCGGTCTTCTCAGAGTCCCATGTGAAGGACTATCTTTTCTGGATCTAGGAGCAGATACAGAGTTAGGCCCCAGTACCCGAAGATCCTCTTGCAGTTTTTGCTCATACTTATGAAGATATCCTGGAGTCCAAGAGAGCCTCTCACAAGCGACTTCAACAGATATGGGTATGAGAGGCCCAGGAGCTTAGGATACGAGGCCTTGATATGTAGAGTCAACTTGAAGAGCAGGTATCACGCCGTCTTGCTGTGGAAAAGCAACTTGAGGAGCCGAGGCACGCTCGCCACTTTGAAGTCCGAGTACTGCGGCAGAAGCACCAGGATGCTTTAGCCAGCCTTAGGAGCATGAGGATTAGGCAGACTCTTTCAGATGAGGTCATTTCCTTCTTAAGTGATCCCACTGTAGAGGGGGCTTCTGGGGTTATTGCAGCTCAGGCAGCTCGGATTCGGGAGCTTGAGGAGCGGCTAGGGGATAGAGACTAGCCTTCTTCCCTGAACATTTTTTTTCTTTTCATACCTTTGTACGAAATTAAACTCCAATAGTGGAAAGACAAAGGATTTAATTCAAAAATAAAATTTTTTATATTATTGGCCTTAGAATGCTCAAATGCTTGTAAAAACAAAGGTTTTATAAAAAGTATTTGATTTCTCATCAGTGGCCAAAGTATAGTTTTTCTTTTTATATATATATTTTTATTATTTTTTTTGAAATTTGGTCCATATACTTGATCACCCATAGTTAAAGGAATTAACACCAGGTTAAATAACGAAAAGGGTAATCCAAGTAATAAGGAGGGATCAAATCTGTCTATCTTAGGACCTTTAGAGTCATCCCCAAATGCTTTTTCTTCCCAAAACTGACCCCATTGTTCTCAATCTGCTCAGTCTCAATATTCATGCTGATTTTACTTCAAGCTTAGATCTCCATGATCAACTCAACCTCTGATTTTTCTTTTTCTTCTTTTTTTTTCTTTTTTTTTGCCAATGTTGCCCCTAGCGCCAGTTACGGTTTTCACTAGGGCCGACTTTTGCATTCCGTCATCACCAATCTTACTCTGAAATTTGAATGAACAAACTAAGATCACCGAGGGCTTAGAAATAGGACGAAACAAAGGCTAGGCTCGGTTTATGAAAAAAAGGTATTAAAGGCTCAAAAATTTTCAAATGTGGAAATAGGTCGATCGGATTTATAGTTATGATGAATTTTGCCCCATTTCCCCAAAATGTATCCTTTTCCTCTCTTTTCACACTTGGCTTTCATTTGCCATTTTTCTTTGCTTTTTTTTTTCTCTTTATTTTTGCCCCAATTGGCCTTGCCACAATTTGTTTTGCCCCAATATAAGATTGTAAGTCTGGTTTAGGTTTATCAAAGAAACGAACCGGCTCAACTTGGCTAGACTAGGGATTAAAATTTGAGGGAAATAAAGAAAAATGGCCTCGGATCACTTCCTAGTAATATTCAATCAAGGAAAATACCTCTTTACTGCATCAGAGTTAATTGGTTCAGGAAAATCTGTCCCATCCATTTCTGTCAAGATGAGTGCACCCCCTGACAGGACTTTCTTGACAACATAAGGCCCTTCCCAATTGGGTTTGAACTTACCATGAGGATCTTCCAAAAATGGTAAGATTTTCTTTAGCATCAAGTTTCCTTCTTGGAAAGTTCTGGGCTTCACCTTCTTATTGTAGGCCCGTGCCATTCTCCTCTGATACAATTGGCCATGACAAAGCGCCTTCAAACGCTTCTCTTCTATCAAGTTGAGTTGATCACTTCTTGACTGTATCCATTCAGCTTCTTCCAATTTAGCCTCCATGAGCACTCTAAGGGATGGGATTTCTACTTACACTGGCAAGACTGCTTCCATCCCATAGACTAGGGAATATGGGTTGCCCCAGTTGAAGTCCGGATTGAGGTTCTGTAGGCATGTAGAGCAAGTGGTAGTATTTCGTGCCAATCCTTGTAACTCACTACCATTTTCTGAATGATTTTCTTTATGTTTTTGTTTGCTGCTTCTACTGCCCCATTCATCTTTGGCCTGTATGGAGCTGACTTGTGGTGGGTGATTTGAAACTGCTCACACAACTTCTTCATATCCTTGTTCTTAATATTTGAAGCGTTGTCTGATACTATGACACTTGGCAGTCCATAGCGACAAATAATATTGTGCTTCAAAAACTTAATAACATGGTTGCTTGTGATGTTTGCATATGAAACTGCTTCTACCCACTTAGTGAAATAATCGATTGCCACCAGGATAAATCTGTGCCTGTTCGATGCCTTAGGGGAAATCATGCCGATGACATCTATGCCCCACATGGAAAAGGGCCATGGGGATGTCATGTTGTACAATTCACTTGGGGTTGTATGCTTGTTATCTGCATATATCTGACATTGATGACACATCCTGACATGTATACAGCAATTATGCTCCATTGTCGACCAATAATATCCCAACCTTAGAATCTTCTTTGCAAGCATGTGTCTGTTCATATGGGGTCCACAGACTCCTCCATGTACCGTCTCAATTAACCTTTCTGACTCAGCCTTAGCAACACACCTAAGCAGAATGTCATTATGTGATCTCTTGTACAAATGTCCACCACTTGGTAGGAATTGACCGGCTAATCTCTGTATTGTCTTTTTCTTAGTAGAAGTGGCATTTTCTGGCAAACTCCGATTGCTCAAGAAATTTTTGATGTCTTGAAACCATGGTGCTTCCTCTTCTAGTGCTCCATCTAGAACAAGACAATATGCAGGCTCATCTCTGACCTCAATTTCCAGTGGCTTGATGTCTACCCCTTCTGGCATGCTGACCATTGAAGCCAACGTTGCTAGAGCATCCGCGAACTGATTCTTGGCGCTTGGCATATAGTTGAAGGAAATTCGAGTAAAGTTTGTGTTTATTTCTTCCAAATACTGGTGATAGGGGATCAATTTGTGATCCTTGGTTTTCCATTCACCAGTTGTTTGGAAGATGATAAGACTCGAATCTCCGTATACGTCAAGTTCCTCCACTTCATGATCTATGGCGGCTTGCAACCCAATTATACATGCTTCATACTCTGAAATATTATTGGTGCACTGGAATCTCAGCTTTACTGCGATCGGTATGTGTGAACCATCTGGTTTGACCAAGACTGCCCCTATTCCATTTCCATTCATGTTGGCGGCCCCATTGAAGAACATCTGCCAAGAACTTTCACTTTCCTCTTCTTCAGTAAATAGAATTGCCTCATCAGGAAAGTTGGTCTTCAAAGGTTGGTATTCTGGCAAAGGATGTGCAACCAGGTGATCAGCAATGGCTTGACCCTTAATCGCCTTCTGAGTGACGTACGTGAGGTCAAACTCGGATAGTAGCAGTTGCCACTTCGCCGTCTTGCCAGTTAATGCCGGTTTCTCAAATAAATACTTCAGAGGGTCCATCCGGGATATCAATAATGTGGAGTGACTAAGGAAGTAAAGCCTTAGCCTCTGAGTTGCCCACACTAGAGCACAACAGGTCTTTTCCAATGATGAGTACTTGGCTTCATATTCTGTGAATTTTTTACTCAGATAGTAAATTGCCCTTTCCTTTCTACCAGTTTCATCATGCTGCCCCAAGACACATCCCATCGATGTTTCCAATACTGACAAGTACAGGATCAGCGGTCTTCCTGGAGTTGGTGGCACTAGCACAGGTGGATTCAGCAAATACTTCTTTACTGTATCAAAGGCCTGTTGGCAATCGTCATTCCAGACCGTCGGGTTATCTTTCCTTAGAAGCTTGAAAATAGGTTCACAGATAGCTGTGAGCTGTGCTATGAGCCGGCTTATATGTTGAATTCTTCCAAGAAAGCCCCTAACCTCCATCTTTGTTCTGGGTGATGGCATTTCAATTATGGCTTTGGCTTTAGCCGGGTCAATTTCAATTCCTCTTCTGCTCACTATAAATCCCAGCAACTTTCTTGATGTAGCCCCAAAGACACATTTAACCGGGTTAAGCCGTAGACTGTACTTCCTGAGACGATCAAACAACTTCTTCAGATTGATCAAGTGGTCATCTTCTTTGCATGATTTGGCAATCATATCGTCCACATAGACCTCCATCTCCTTGTGGATCATGTCATGGAATAGTGCTGTCATGACCCGCTGGTATGTTGCCCCAGCGTTCTTAAGCCCAAATGGCATGACTGTATAATGGAAGGTGCCCCAAGATGTGATGAACGCTGTTTTCTTTTGATCTTCTTTAGCCATTTTGATCTGATTGTATCCCAAGAAACCATCCATGAACGAAAATAGGCTATGTACCATAGTATTATCGACCAGAATGTCAATGTGTAGAAGTGGAAAATCATCCTTTGGGCTTGCCTTATTCATATTTCTATAGTTCACGCACATTCTGACTTTCCCATCCTTCTTTGGTACTGGCACTATGTTTGCAAGCCACTTGGGGTACGTGGAGATAGCCAAAAATCCTGCTTGGAATTGCTTGACCACTTCATCCTTAACCTTCAAGGTCAATTCAGGTTTCAATCTTCTCAGCTTCTGCTTAATTGGCTTAACCCCTGGCAAAATTGACAACTTATGCACCATCATGTCAGTGTCCAACCTCGGCATGTCCCGATACGACCAAGCGAACACATCCTTATAATCATCCAAGAACCGTGTCATTTCACCATGCTGCACATCAGATAGACATGCCCCGATTTTCACTATTTTTGGGTCATCTTCGGTCCCAAGATTTATTGAAATGGTCTCCTCAATATTAGGTTGGACCCCCTTTTCATGACGTTCCAATTGATATTCAATTTCTTTTGGAACATCTTCTTTTTCGACCTCGGTCTCTTCTTCGATCCCCATGAGATCAAAGTCGAGCTCAAAGTCGAAGTCATATTCAACCTGATCTAATTCGGTTTGCTTATATGGTTCATAAGTGGTTTGAACCTTTTTGAAAAAATTAAATTTTCTTGAAAAAATAGAAAATCTTTTTGGGTTTTTTGTGAGCTTTCTGAACATAATTCCCCTCAAGACGAAGGCTCATTAGGACCTTCAGGGAAATGGCATTCCACTATTGGAGTTTTTTTTTGGAAGCCGCGTCAGTTTGCCAAACAAACGCTGCTTCAAAGGTAAGGGGGGTTTCCTCCCAATTATTCAAAAAATGTTTTTCAGGAGTAGGGGAAATTGTGCAAGCCTGTTCCTCGAACCCAGAATCCGATGCCATCATCACCGGGTGGGTACTGCCCTTTTCTGCTACGGAGCCCAGTTCGGACATGACCTCCTTTGGAATCTTTACCGCTGCCCAGTCAAGGAATGGAAACTCCTTGTCACCAACTGTCTTTTCGCCTTCAGTCATGGCGAAGAAAGCCCCAATATCTTCAGAGAAGTCTGTTTGCTGCTCTGGCTGTGGCCCAGGCCCGTCCACTGTTTCAAGCATAGGAGATGGGTTATAGGGTTGCAAGGTCAGAACAGAAGGCCTTTGATAAGGATTGACATTTCGATAAGGGGGTTTGGACTGGTCCATGGGAGGAGATAGTTGGATTGTATATGAGGGTTTAGGAAAATTTTCCCTTAAATGAGGGACTTTTCCTTTGCTTCTCTTCTCTCCTTCTTCATGCTTTATCTTTCTCCATCCTCGAGGTTTAAATCCCAACCCTACTTTAGGGATCAGCTTCTTGGCCCTGATTGGCTCCACCATCCCTTGTAAATTAATCCCCAGGCCTTTTCCTGGGTGAAAGTGGTATTTGTCCATCACTTTCTTCACCATTTTCTCAGCAGTAGTCTGTTTTCTTTTTCTTTTCTCACACCCCCAAGTATGAAATTGACTGTTTCAAATTGAAACGAGTGGAACGCAATCTTGTCGACAGTCAAATCCACATTTATCAAGGGTACGTCAGGTGACACAATGGGAGGCACCAAGTTCTCAGTTATGACTGTTATCACCCTTTGCCTTCTTATGTATTTCACCCTTTGGTGGAGTGTGGATGGTATTGCCCTAGCCGAATGTATCCACGGCCTCCCTAGGAGCAAATTGAAGGCTGCTGGAATATCCATCACTTCAAATGTAATGTTGAAAATATTCGGTCCAATTGTGACCGGCAATTCAATCTCCCATAGGGAGTGTGTTTTAGAGCTATCGAAAGCCCTCACAATCCTCCCATTCTGTTTGATCTTCGACTGATCCAGACCAAGTTTGGCAAAAGTGATTAATGGGCAAACATTTAATGTCGACCCATTGTCAATTAAAACCCGTGATATTATATTGCCCTTACAAAGCACTGTGATGTGTAAAGGGTCAACATGATAACACCCACCTGGATTTATCTCACCTTCGGAGAAACTTATCACATTGTGTGACAAGATTTGACCAACCATTTTGCCTAGTTGGTCTGGATCGATAGTCGGGGATACATGTGCACTCTGTAGCACCCTTAACAACGGGTCCCTATGCTTTTCAGAATTTAGCAAAAGGCCCAGAATTGAAATCTGGGCTGGGACCTTGTTTAGCTGATCCACAAGATTGAATTTACTTTTTTTTTTATAATTTTTATGAGGTCTGCTGCCTCATTTTCTGCACCTTAGGGGGTGTCTTCTCCTATCTTCGCTTTTCCTTTCATTTTTCTTTTTTCTTCTATTTCTTTTTTTTCTCTTTCTCGACTTCTGTTTCTTTTTCTTTTTCTGCTCCTTCGACATATTTCCCTGACCTCGTCATGAGGTTCACCTCCTCCTGGTTCTGGTTCCTGACCACTGGCACCGTAGCCGTGACCCCATCGCTGTAATTCTATGGTACAGCTGCCTCAGAATAGGCCAGTTTAGGGACATTAACCACCAACGGCTGGAGTTTAGACCAGGGTGTATGGGCCGGTTTAGGGACGTTATAGGATGAAGGAATGTTTACAACCAAGGTTTGGAGCTTGGCTTCGGAGGTGGCTGATGGAACAGAAGAGGAGATGGATGTAGTGGTGGGGTCAAGGTTGATGACCAGTGGAGCTTTTGATGTCTTGGCTGGTAAACAAGTGGGTGGACTGCAATTGAAGACCAAAGGAGGCCTTGCAATGTTTATTTGGGCCATAAGAGAGGAGACCCGGTTCAGAGAGGAGCTAATGTCCTTAGCAGCAAGATCATTTTTCTGGGAGACAACATTAACCTCCTCTTCTTCTTTTTCTTGAAAAAAATGGACCTTGACCAAGGTCCCCACGGGTACTATAAGTTGAGATGGGTCAAAGGCCCTTCTTCTGGCAGATATGGCAGTGATGGAGTTGGACGGGCCTACCCCATTGTGGTAAGGCAGGGGGTTTTGCCCGATATCATTTCCCGACGGGGCGGGGCGCAGCAGTATTAAAAACCAGGGCCTTCTGATCCAAAAAATCCTGGACCGCATGCTTCAGAACCCAGCAAGTATCTATATAGTGACCTGGTGCACACATGTGGAAGTCACAAGTGACTGCCGGATCGAAATCCCTTCTCTTTGGGGGGCATTCGGGCTAGGCTCCTTCAAGGTCACATATTCCCCTTTCAGCAGGGTCGGTAATAGTTGGGAGAAAGACATGGGAAGGGGAGTAAAAACTCTGCTCCTCCTTGCTGCCATCCAGGCATTCTTCTCTTCCTTAGGAAAAGCCCTCCTCTGATTTGCAGGCACGGAGGGGGAGAAATTGACATTGAGAGGAGTCTGATATGACTGCTGGGCCTGCTAGGGTGCAGAGATATTCACATGGAGCGGTTTCTTGGAGGGAGGAGCCTGTACTAGGTTTACTTTTCCTTCTTTTCTGGCCCCGTTCTTCTTAAACCCAGTCCCCTTTTTCTGTGCTAGGGAAGCGGAGGAATTAGATTGCCCGGTCAAAGTAGAGTAGTCAATAAGTTTTCCTGACCTGACCCCTTCCTCAATCCGGTCTGCCACCTGTACCAGGGCCGCAAAATTCGTGGTGATCTGACCCACCAGATGATTATAGAAGGGTTGGCCCAGTGTGCTTACAAAGGTTGAGATCATCTCAAGCTCCAATATCGGCGACCTGACCTGGAAGGCGGCATCTCTCCACCTCTTGGTATACTGCCTTACAGACTCCTCTTTTCCCTTGCTCATTCTCATTATGTCGTACCAGTATGGCATGATCTCCAAGTTGAATTTATACTGGTCCAAGAAGGCGTCGGCCAAGTCCTTTTATCTTCTGATCCTGCCATGGTCCACGGTGGCAAACCACCTTAAAGCCGATCCTGTCAAACTCCTTTGGAAGAGTTGGATCAGAATGTCGTCATCCCGGCCAAACTGGCATAAGGCCCCGCAGTATAGTTTCAAGTGGCTCATAGGGCAGCTTGTGCCATCATATTTGTCGAAGTTTGGGCACTTGAACTTGGCCGGTAGGCATGCATCCGGGTATATGCATAAGTCATCGAAGGTGGTACCTCCGTAGCTGTTTCCCCCCTTCACCTCTTTAAGTTTTTCCTGAATCCTCTCTATCTTATGTAGGAGTTTCCTTTCCATCTCCTCTTTAGCTTTTTCCTTCTCCATCTCTTTCTCAGATTCCACAGTGTTTTCCCTGATCAGAATAGGCTCAGGGACAAGTTCAAAAATGGGCTCAGGCATGGGTTGAGCCGGAGGCGGAATGTAGGCTCTAGGTGGTGGTGCTTGATGGGAAGTTGATGCTTGATTTTGGGCTTGGGCCTGTTGGGTTTGAGCCGCCAGTAGGTCTCCTAGCATCTTGGCAAATCCAGCCACTTGCTCTTGCAGCTAAGCAAAGTCTTGTGCGGGTATGGTGGCTTGAGCTTGATTCTCTTCAGTATTCATGGTGCGGGCTTTCGATCTGGTTACGAGAGCAATGATTGTAAATAAGTGTACCTGGGGAAGGAAAAGCAAAGAAACATGTCAGCTTCCATTTAACCTGAGTCACACCCTTATAGACAAGTAGGTTAGGTGAACACAAGTCCGGATTTATTTGTTTTTTTTTTATATTTTTTTTATTTTTGATTGCTGGAATATTCTAGGGCTTCCAAGTGTCCCACAAATGTTTTGATTTGATTGGAAAAAATAACCAACCAAAGGTTTCTTGGAATGTTCTAGGGCTTCCAAGTGTCCCACAAATGTTTTGATTTGATTGGAAAAATAACCAACCAAAGGTTTCTTGGAATATTCTAGGGCTTCCAAGTGTCCTACAAATGTTTTGATTTGATTGGAAAAATAACCAACCAAAGGTTTCTTGGAATATTCTAGGGCTTCCAAGTGTCCCACAAATGTTTTGATTTGATTGGAAAAAATAACCAACCAAAGGTTTCTTGGAATATTCTAGGGCTTCCAAGCGTCCCACAAATGTTTTGATTTAATTGGAAAAATAACCAACCAAAGGTTTCTTGGAATATTCTAGGGCTTCCAAGTGCCCTACAAATGTTTTGATTTAATTGGAAAAAATAACCAACTAAAGTTTTCTTGGAATATTCTAGGGCTTCCAAGTGTCCCACAAATGTTTTGATTTGATTGGAAAAAATAACCAACCAAAGGTTTTTTTTTGTTGCTGAATTTTCTCAATTTTCAAGTTCAAAAGCTTGATTGAAACATGTTTGAATTGAATTTGTATCAAAAAATATGACACCTCAGTTTGCCTTAATGAATCTTGAGGGTAAAATGTAGATTTGTGTTTCAACATTAGGTTAAACCCTTAGTGAGCCTTTTTTTTATTTTTTATTTTTTTTCGCTTGAATTATCTTTTCATATCCTCTTTGGGTGCTCACAGATTATTTACAGTGTTTTAGGCATTTTATTCTCAAAAGAATTGGGCTGAAAAATCAATTTGACAATTTTTGGGCTGTATCCGACATGATATGTCGGCTAAGGCAATGTCTTATTGTATCCGATATAAATAATTGGATACATGCATATATCCTTTTTGCCGATGAGTTATGTCGAATAAGAATAGAATGCTGTTTAACCGACCTGAGTTGTCGGTTAATGCCGAAATGACCCTTTTTGACTCATTTTTTCATCAGATTATGTTATTTTCATTCCCACTTGATGTTCACCTTGACTTGGCCTTTAAATCCTGCCCCAAATTGGGCCTTGACATCATACTTGCTAAAATTCACAAATTCATGAGGGTACTTGTACCCTCCAAAGTTGTACACCAATTCTTGGATTTTGTACACTTGGTTGCCTCTTGCAAGGACTTTAGGTAGGATGACTTCTAAATTGAGTTGAAAACTCCTCCTATAGGTTACACCAACCTTAGGGTATATACATTTTTGGGAAGAATTTCATCCCAAGTATATGGACACCATGGCTTTTAATTTACAAGACGATAAATAAAAAACAAACATGGCTTTACCTTGCCACCTTGTGTTACCTTTAAAATGGTATTTATATTATACCTTGGCCTGTGAAACATGCAAACAGCCTTCCCACATTTACACCCAATTCCCCAAACGTAATTGTGTACTTTTAGCTGAAAACGTGTTTCTCCACCTTCAAGCGTATGGTTTTTTGGGTTTTGGCTTAATTGGCAACTTAGAACTCAAGTCTAGTGATGCCCGGAATTGAATCACAGATTCCATTGTCATCACATCATTGACTCAAATTCTAAGGTAAATGTTTTCACTTTTGCTTTCCGAAGTATTGACCTCGGTGCGCCAAGCTACACACATTCGGGTTCAACTTCCTATAGGTAATAGGTAGGCTGTGCAAAATGTTTATAGTGCTCAAGTGCATTTTGAATTTTGAAGTACATTCACAACGTCCCAGCCCCTTGCCACTCTTTTCGTGGCCATGGATACAATTTCAAGCCAAGCCATATATGACATTATAATGAAAGCAAAAAGACAAGTAAGCAAGATAACCCAAGCAATCTAGATATGCACACAATTACTACATACCCAAAAGGCATCATACAAGCATGTTATCATATTGTACAAACAATAATTAAGCCATGCCGAACATGCTTGAAACCCAAAAGTATTCTCTGAATTTCCAGATTTCATGCTTCTTTCTCATGCTCAAAAGTGCATTATTTCTACCCAAATTGAAGCCTAAAAAATTACAGCAACTAGGCATTTTGTACAAGGGGTGTTTTGTTGGGGAAAACATGCTTGATAATCCTTCAAAACATCTACTGAATTCTGGGTTTTATGGTTCTCATTTTCATGCTCAAAGTACATTGTTTATACCTCCAATTGAAGCCTAAAATACAGCAACTAAGAATTTGGTACAATAGGCATTTTTATTAGGGGAGACATGCTTGAAAATCTCCAAAATAGCTACTGAATTTCCAGATTTCTTGCTCTTAATTCTTTATTTTCAACATGCATCATTAAAGCCTAAAAAAAAAATCCAGCAACTAAAATAGGGTACAAGAAGTGTGTTAATCGGGGAATACATCCTTGAAGACTCCCAAAAATCCCTACCAAATTTATTGAATTCATGCTGTTAATTTCCATCATCCAGATATGACATTAAATCCCCAAATCAAAGTATGTTATCATCAAGTACACCAAAATCATGTTATGGTGTAGGCTTTCCCTAAACAAATTTCTAGGCATAATTAAGCACCACATACATGCCATATCTTCATGAATCTTCTAATCATACAAAAAAAAAAAACATGCTAGATACATCAAGCAAGTTCACATTAAATTTCCAAAATAGCAAGCCTTCACAAATAAGAACAAAACACGAACAAACACAAAACATGGCTTAAATCCACAAGTCCCCAGTGGAGTCGCCAGTTGTGAGACATGGAAAAATCACCGAGATGATCCCCTTTGTAATCACACGAGCTCAACGAAAATGGGAGAGTAGCCACCATCCAATTTTGGGTGTGGATGGACGCCAAAAGATTCAAAAATAAGCAAAAAGAGCTAAAAGACAAATACTAGAGTAAAAATAACTCTACTTGAAAATCAAATCCAGAGATGGGTAAGGGGATTAGATTATGAACGGGGGAATGTGTTAGGCACCTCCACTCACCCACACAAGGTGGTTGCCAAGTGTTGTTCATGCTAAAAAATGAGAAAGCTTGCTAAAATAATCAAAAACCTTAAAAAAAAGGATTAAACAAATGTATGATACTTTCACATGAGAAATCCAAATGAATTCCAGGTCCTCTTTTATATCAATATCACCTCTGGAATATCACCAATAGATGGAAATCAAGGCAACAATTGCACAAAACCAAGTTGAGTCAAATCCGGAAAATTCAGTAAAAGATAGAACCACTTGTCTTGAAATTATTCAAATCTAGTTTAAATTGAATCAACCCAAATCCATTTGAAAGATTATGATAAATAGAAGACTCATGCAAATTTTCAATCAATTCCGGTTAAAATCCTAGGAGTTATTCTCCTTTGAAATATGCTGCAGGAGATAGTTAAAAGTGACAAGTGGGCAAGTTTGGAAAATCATTTAGAAAAATCGGCTCTATATAAATCTATGAAATTTGGTGTGAATGAAGTATGTATGACCATTTTTCAGATGAAACTAGTCTCATACAAAAATTCATCCGGATGTGCCTTGGGTGACCTCCGGAACAGGCCCCGGGGATCACAGATTAATCCAGAAAAGTGCTATTGAGTAGTTCTGAGTAAATCTGTTACCCACGACACAAATAGAGTCAAACAATTATGAAACCAACTGGATTTAAAATTAGACTTCCAAAGGAAAACAAAGAAACAAATATCACTCGAATCGAACTTAAAACGAACACATGGCGCTTAGTCGAAGTGACAAGTTCCGCAATCTGGCCTGAATTGACCTATCAACTTCGACTGAGAGGTGTCAAACATCCACAAGATATAAATTAATGAAAATTTTCTGGCATAAACTACACAGCCTCACCTTTCCCATGGCTATGGAATCACTCCAAAGTTCACCCGGACGATGAAGTTACGAGTGTCCGAAGTTGGGGTACAGCTACTGTCAAGTTAAGCATTTTTTAAAGAAAATCAACTCAAAACAGTGATAAGGTGTGTGGAATTCGTGCAAGATAAATCAAAATCATTTTAAAAAGATATTGAAGAACCTCTAGGAAGAAATAGGGCACAAGCTTGGCTCACCACTCCTTTCGATTGGAAAGAATATGCTAAAAAACCTCAAAATTGAGCAAAAATGCCCAAAACTGAGAGGTTAGACCTAGGGGTCTTCAATGCTCAAGATAAGCTTGATTGAAATCAATTCGAAAATCATTGAAATATATTCAAGAATTGCTTGGGGCTATTCATTTCAGATCTATCACAATGAATGCAATAAATTCGGAATATAAGCCGATTCCGACAAAAACGGGTGCTATGTGTGTATGTGTGAAAATCCACTCTTCAATAACATAACAACATATAGCATGCATTCATATCAATCAAATGGGGTTCTACAACAACCCAGGGTTCCGTTCCATTCTCGTTTCCCTTAGTTCTCTCTCCCCGTTTAACGGCTCTTTGAGATAATCTTGGGGTACTTTGCGTATGAAATGGTTTTCATAGAATCAAAAGGCTTTTCAACAAGGTTCTAATACTAAGGATCAATCCTCAGTCTCGTTTCCCTAGATCCCGCCTTCACGTTTTACGGCTAGGGGGAGTCTTAAGGTACTTTGAGTAGAGGAAGGGTTTTCACACACATAGAATAGACCTTATTCTACAGAAAGGTAGAAGAAAGAGGAAATCCTAGAATGTAAAAATAGAAAAATAAAGAAAGGTTTGAGGCTTACCTGGGCTTCTGGAAGCAATACGGCAGCGGTTCCCTTCTTCACTAGGAGCTCTTCAATCTCCAACTTATTGGCCATTTGCTTGAGGAGGAGCCTCCTATTTATAGGCAAAGGCTAGGGTTAGGGTTTGCATGATGGTAGACACAAAATGATGTCTAGAGTCTACCAACCTTAACCCTAAGGCTATTTCCGAGATTTCCACTTCTTTAATGAGGATATGATGGTAAAAAGTGAAAACTCTCGGAAAACCCTAATTTTGAGCAAAAATCGTGTATTCGACATATCAGGTCGGATACACGAGCATATATATGTATCCGACATATGTCGTCGGATACATTAATGTCCGCCTATATCTGACAACTTTTGTCGGATATGAAAGGATATGCTTGTATCCGACCTGAGTTGTCGGATACAAGAAAAAATGCTTATTTCTCAATTTTATTGTGACGTTTTGGACTGAGCATCACTATAATTTTTTATTTGTGATGTTTTGTTACAAATATCACCATAAGTTTAAACAATATTGTGACATTTTGTAACTGTAGACATCCCAAATTGCACAAACAATCATAAAAAATCATTATCTCCTGGAAAGCCAGCACAAAATTTAAAGAAAATAAACTTTTACTTGTATCCGGATACTCAATCCGGATACAAGTACCCTTTCCCGTATCCGGATACTCATACCGGATACATGTGAGCCTTAGCGTATCCGGTACCATGTACCGGATACCTTAAGGCCCTTTTTTATCCGGTCTGATATACCGGATACCTTAAGTTTGCTCAAAATTAGGGTTTTCCGAGAGCTTTTCACTTTTACCATCATGTCCCTCATTAAAGGAGGGGAAATCGCGGAAATAACCTTAGGGTTTAGGTTGGAGGGGTTCTAGACATTAAGTTGTGTCTACCAATGACCTTAGCCTTTGCCTATAAATAGGAGCCTCCTCCTTGAGCAAAGGACTCAACTCTTGTTTTGAATTCTCGCAAAGAAGAACTCCAAGAGAAGAAGAAAACCGCTGTGGAATCGCCTCCAGAATTCAGGTAAGCCTCAACTTTTCTTTTTATTTTCTGTCTTTACATTCCTAGATCTAGATCTCTTCTTCTACCTTTCTGTAGTGTAAAGCCTTGTTTGTATGTGTGGAAATCCTTCCCCAGCTCAAAGTATCTCAAGACTCCCCTAGCCGTAAAACTTGAAGGCGGATCTAGGAGAAACGAGATTGGGGATTGACCCTAGTGCTAGAACCTATGTAGCATAAGGCCTTTTTGATTGATTGTAAACCGTTCCATATTCAAAGTACCCTTGATTATCTTAAAGAGAATAGAGGGAAACGATAATGGAACGGAACCCTAGGCTATGCTAGAACCTATTTTATTGAATCTATATGCATGTTGTATTGATCTTGCTTGGTTTTTCACTTTTGCACACATATTACACTTTTTGGTGAATAGGCTCACATTTGGGGATTTATTACATTCATTGTGATAAATCTCCAATAAATGGCCTCAATCAAATTCTGGAGTGTTTTAAAATGCTTTTCAAAGGTTTTGGATTCATCTCACACGAATCACACACTTTTTGTCAATTTTCGGATTTGATTTTTTCAAAAGTGGCTTAGCTTGACAGCACCTGTACCATTACTTCGGACGCCCATAACTTCATCATCCGGATGAATTTTGGGGCGATTTCAGAACCATGGGAAAGGTGAGGCTGTCTAGTTTATGTCCACCAAATTTCATGAATTTACATCGAACGGATTTTTGACACCTCTCTGTCGAAGTTAAGTGGACAGTTCAGGTTCAAATATAGAACTTGTCACTTCGACGGACCGCCATGTGTTCATTTTAAGTCCGATTCGAGTGATTTTTATTTCTGAGTACTCCTTTTTGAGTCTATTTTCAAATCCAGTTAGTTTCATAATTTTTGGATTCCATTTGAATTATTGGTAGCCGATTTACTCAGAACTGCTCATTTGCATTTTTCTGGGTAAATCTGTGATCTTCGGGGCCTGTTCGGGAGACCACCCAAGGCACATCCGAAGGGATTTTTGTATGAGGCTAGTTTCTCTGGAAAGATGGCCATACAGACTTCAATCACACCAAATTTCACGGGTTTCTATGTAGTGGATTTTTCTAGACAATTTTCCAAAGTTGCCCACTTACCACTTTTAAAAATCCCCAGCAGCAACTTCAAAGGAGCGTAACTCCTAGGTTTTTTATCGGAATGAAGTGAAATTTTGCATGAGCTCCTTATTTATCATAATCTTTCAAATAGAGTTGGTTTGAATCAATTTGAAATTGGATTTGAATGATTTCAAGACAAAGGACCTTACTTTTTACCAAAATTCCCGGATTTGCCTCAACTTGGTTTTGGCCACTTTTACTTCGATTTCCATCTTTTGAAATACTCCAGGAATGATATTGACATAATAGAAGATCTAAAATCCATTTGGATCTTCATGTGAAAATATCATACATTTGACCTTTTTCAAGGTTTCTCATGATTTTTAGCAAGCTTTCTTACTTTATTTTGGCATGAACATACACTTGGCAACCACTTAGTATGGATGAATGGGGGTGCCTAACACCTTCCCCCGTTCATAATCTAATCCCCTTACCCATCTCTGGATTTGATTTTCAAGTAGGGTTATTTTTATCCTAGAATTTGTCTTTTGGCTATTTTTGCTTATTTTTGAACTTTTGGTGTCCATTCTCACCCCAAAATCATGAATGGTGGCGACTCTCCCAATTTTTCCGTTGAGCCCGTGTGTTGACGGAGGGAAGATCACTCCGGTGATTTTTTCCCATGTCTCACAGTAACGACTATCACTATAATTTAATATTTGTGACGTTTGGTACCAAACGTCAAGACAATTCTCAATATTATTGTGATGTTTTGGACTGAATATCACTATAATTTATTATTTATGATGTTTTGTAGCAAATATCACCATAAGTTTAAACAATATTGTGACATTTTGTAGTGAATGTCACCATAGGTTAATATTGTGACATTTTGCAGCAAACATCACAATAATTTATGATATTATTGTGATGTTTTGCACTGGGTATCATTATAATTTTATATTTGTGACGTTTTTTAGCAAACATCATCATAATTTTTAATATTATTGTGACGATTTATTGCAAACGTCACCATAATTTAATATTTGTGATATTTTGTAATAAATGTCACCATAATTTAATATTATTGTGACGTTTTCCATTTAGGCGTCATTAAAAAGGTGATATTAGTGACGTTTCATTGTAAACATCATGAAAGTTAACTTTAGTGACATTTTATCTTAAACATCACCAAATAAACGTCATTAATGCCCACTTTTCTTGTAGTGAGCTTTTCCATCAGTTGTTGAAGCACATGCATCCTCTAGTATCCAAGTGGAAGCCTTGGTAGCTTGGGGGGCAATCAAACTCGCAATCGCTTTGCGTCTAAATTGTGATGTTTTTGAAGGAGACTCACAGGTCATAATTAATCTTTGTTAGATCTGTTAGTGATATACCAAGATGAACACAAGGAGATTTTTAACGAGGTTCGGTATTAACCTACTCCTTGGGACAACGTCCAGATGATGAACAATCCACTAAAGATCAAAGCGATTAAAAACACCAATAAGGTCTTACACAATTAAAAGAATCCCTCTTGAATTTGTCGCCAAAGTGTAGAATCTTCTTTAGGGTCTTGTTCAGCGAGCTCCCCTCTACTTTAAGATAGATTGAACTCCCTTCAATCTACAGAGTGCAGCAAGGCTCCCCCTCGACTTATGCATGCATGATTGAACTCCCTTCAATATGCACTTGTCTTCTCCCGAAGACTTCAAATTCTTCTCCCGAAGAATGATGATTCAAATGATACTTAGAAATCTGTTCTTGAATGTCCAAGGAGTTGACTAATCATCAAACTCACGTTCATATATATATATATATATATATATATATATATATATATATATATATATCCTGAAAAACACTTAATAGATTTGTTAAATATTGTAACACTGTTACAACTGATAAGGAACAGATAAGATATTCTCTTAATTGTTTTTCCAGATTCGAAATTTCTTATCTGAAAAGATAATCTCTTAATTGGATAATATTTATCAGATCAAAGAGATGCAAAACTTATCTGAGAAATCAGAATTAATTTAAATCTCTGTTAACTTAGAGATAAGAATTAATTCACACTTTAAAGAGATAAGGTTGAATCATGTTAACCACTATCTTTAAAGAGATAAGACAAAATCAGATTAACAACTATCTTATCAAACAACCTACGAATTTCAAAAAGTTTCTCAGCAAATATCTGGTCAACAAATTAATGCCACATCATCAAAAGCCAACAAACTTAACAATATACTTTCTGCTACGTCCTCTTCTATCCCGTGTAAGATCAAAGCTATGGTGTCTCACATTCATTTACTGTGTGTTCAATTTCATGTTGTCAAGTTTCACCATGTTTTTTGAGAATGCAATCAACCAGCTAACTGTTTAAAAATCCCCAATCTTCCATTCCATATCCATCCCAAAAAAAAAAAACAACCCTCAATCAAAGCATATGGGAACTGAACAACATTGGTAAAGTGGCATTAATTCACCTGAAACAGAGAACACCGGTCAAAGAAATGTAGACGAAGACAATAGGCGTCGACAACATCTTACTATCACCGGATGTACCCAATTCAAGGCGATATCTCAAATAGCTGGTGGGTTTTGCTTAAAGTGCCATTAACTCACCTTAAAAAGAAATAAAAAGGAAAATTATGAAATGGATAAATTTTGTACCTATATTTATAAAAACAGTCCATAAAATCTCATTTTACATAAAGGGTTACTTTTCAAAAAAATAAAAAAATAGTATCATTTTCTTGTAAGTAAAAACGCTTGTATCCACGTATGATGTGCTCATTTCATGTAAGATGCACTCGTATCCCATATAAAGAAGCTTGCATCCCATATACAATGGGTTTGTGTCCCAAGTAAAGTGATCTTCAAATTTAATTATTTTGGAAAAGTGATCCTGTAATTTAATTATGATGGATTATTTTTATAATTATTGGCAAAAAGTGACTCTTTTTTGTAATTCCAAATTATGATGGACCGTTTTTATAATTATGGACAAAACGTAACCCCTTTTCCATAATTTTCCCAAAAGAAGAACATAGGTGAAAGATACGCAGAGGAAGACAATAGACGTCGATAGCGGAAGAATAGCAATGAAAAAGTACGCAATGCAAGGTTTCGTTCTCCTTACTGCAACAAAAACACTAATCTTTGTTGCAGGGGATGTTGTGGGTTGAAGAAGGCACTATCATGAACGAAAGATTATCGTTTTAAAATGGGGCGGTTGAACTTGAAACCAGTTCGTTGGGGGATGGATTGTGTGAAACAGCATAACGTATACAAACTGTATATCTGTGGTATCTTTGTGTTTTTTCATCTCCTGACGAAAGCATTTCCTCTAGAACCAAAATCCGGTGATTTGTGAAACCACCGGCTAGGATGGAATTTGAATGTGTGGGCCCCCTCCTGACATGGGCATCCATCCGTGCGTTTCATGCTGGCACCACTGAATGGATCCAGGTGAAATGCTCTCTCTTCTGACATGTAAAGGACCATTTCGTCATTTATTTTGACAAACTATACTCTTCGTATAATTTCACTCGAAAGGTAGACTACACCATCCTTTTGAAAAGTGAGGGGAAGTAATTTTCCCTTTTTATCTTCAATTAATAATTCCTATGAATTTGGATAAATTGATAAAATTGATTTGGATAACTAGGATAAATTAACTTTAACTGAGTTATAAATGTTAAAAGTAGTATCAAACAATGGAAAAGTGGGTTATTTTTTCTTAAATTTAATAAATAACAATTTCAAAAGCTTTTGGTTTTCAAATTGTTTTTATTAAAATGAAAATTAGCAAAACATCCTCTAAGATTTGATCCCAATTTTTTTTAAGGAAAAGAAAAAAAAAACTTGCGATGCCTGGAGCTTGAAGGAGAAATCAAATCTCAACCCAAAATGTTATAAGGTGTCAGATTTACCATGCTTTAACAATGAATATTTTCAGTATTGAATCATTTTTTATTATTTCATATATTTTATTTTATGGTGGCATAGTTCTGCCCAAGCACATCAACATGGAGTCCAAGGTATCACAGCGGAGACCCCCCCAAAAATTTTCCTTAAAAGTATCTCCTTATAACAGTTTCCTTCTTTTTCTTTTATTTTTACAACGATAATATGTACATGCTTTTATATGTAGGTGACAGTCGCCAAAATTCAATAATTTTATGATCATGTTTAATATGAACTAAATGCTTTGCCTTATATTGTAGATGGCAGATGCTTTTATATGAAGGTGACAGATTATTTAAATATGAATTTCATTTTATTTGACAAGAAAAATTTCACAAAATACTTCCAAAATTTATTTCATTTGACAAGAAAATTTTCACAAAATACTTCCAAATTTTAGTGCGCCAGTTGCCAAAAATCAATAATTAAAAAAAAAAACATTTCATTCCTAAAAAACAAGTTTAAAACCCTGTTTTTTTAGGTTCTTTTGACTAATACCAAGACTAATTGGTTGATTCCTTGCATTTTTAAGCACGAATATTTTTTTTTGGTCAACGGGTGGAGTGGAGGTTTGAACCCAAGACCTCGGCATTTGCCTAAGACTCGATACCATATAAAACACCATTCCTACTAGAAGCTAAAGCTAATAGTTAGTAAGGGGTGAACATTATATATTTTAAGCACGAATAAATCTTGTTTCCTAATTAAGATATAGATTTACTTATCGCCTGGCATACAAATTCTAGAAATTCTTGTGGTTTAACCCATAAGATGTTGGAATTGAACTAGTGTATGTCACTCTAATGGCATCTTTCAGCGTTTGTGGTTTGGAAATCTGAATACCATCTGAAAATTTTGCTTTTAAGCCACCCCATAAACGTTCTCGACTAAACCCTGGACTCAATTGCCCAACCATTCAAAATCATGTTGGTAATCCCTCAAGGACCCAATTTGTATAATCCGTGAGAGGGCATTGTCGAAATCCTCACAGTCCGATTGACCAAAACCACTACAAAAAAAGTCTTTTTATTATGGCACTTCAAAAGTGCCCTTATAATATAGAAAAATGCCGTTATAACATATAACGGCATTTTGATAAAGTGCCGTTTCAAGTGGTGTTGCATTATGTTATAGCGACAACTTATAACGACACTTTGGAATATGCTGTTATAAAGTGACTTTTTACCGCATTTAAAAATGCCGTAAAAATATAAGCTATTACGGCATTTTTTTAATACCCCACCCCACCCCCCACATTTAATTTCCCATGCTAGCAACCGGATTTACTTAGTAATATCAATTCCCAACAACAGCAAAGTACTTTATGCTTCAACTATTTGCCATTCACCTTCAGAATTGAAAATATCTGAAATTTTCAAAACTTAAGTAGGAAACCTGCTCAAATACTCAAGAAGTAACTGATCTGAAATTTTAACAATATGTATGGTTCTTTTTGGAATAGATACAGCAGACAACACATGCATTTACATTGAAAACAAGACATGTGTGAGAAGACTTGCACAACTGGTTCGAGCTGGAGAAGAAATGAGCAACAATTCATCTAATCTCACTGACATGGCATCTCCAGGAGGTCAATCTTGATCGACTTACTATCTCCATACCTGTTTTGAGACAAGTAAAAAAAATTACAAGAATACCAGCGAAATACCTAATAACTGTTGACACATATAACAAATATGAGAAATATTATCAAAATTCAACTACACCTAACAAACATAAACCAGAATGCCTTCAGAATTCTCCAAAAAAATTTAAAACCACACTATTATTACCACAATGCTCCATACTATTGATAGGTCAAAATCAACCAAAAAACAGCCATACGCTACCTGTTCAACATTAACCATCTTAGCCACTCAAGGACAACACTGTATGAAATGCCAAAAAATCCCAATTCATCAACAACTTTTGCAATCAAATTTCAACCAATTAGAATTTTTGACAGTTCTAGCTTGTTGCAGAAATAAATACAAAATTGGTGAAGAGATTATGTAGTGGACTACATAAGTCAACCATCCAGAGGACTTTCTTGTCAAACACATGGTCCAGACTAGCCATATCATCCATGCACATGGCAAATATTGCTGTCACCATCTAAAGAATAGGAAATAGCAGGCTTTGTGTGAAAAAAACATTTTTGATAGTTTTTTAAAATAGAGGATGTAAGCAATACCAGAAGCAATCGATGCAGAGAACCAACAATAAGGCTAAAAAGCTCCAAAGAATTGTTGGCCATGGAGTCACAGAAGGAGATGCATTCAGATAAACAAGTCGATCCCTGTGAAAGCATGAAACATCTGTGAACCAAGCATGAAAAGTGTTGGGATGGAGAAGAAAATCAATTCCTTCGAAGTGGAACAAGGTACTTGCGTGTCCAAGGATAAATAATTATGTATATATGATACCTTTAATGAACAAAGGACAAGCAACCATGTTGATGACATGCCTGCACTCAATATTGTAGGCGGGTCTATCAACGGACGAAACATCCCCTGTTAAACATGCATAAACTACTGAACACAAAAAACACATAAATTGGTTGAAAATAATAGTTGATAAAGTATTAATTGTTACATTGACATAACAAGTACGATCATTGAGACAGAAAGCATGTAGTACCTCAAATCAACAAATACATACCCAGCAGCAACCAAAACCTGTAGAGAGAGGTCGAAGTAGTACCTCAAACCAACAAATGCATGCCCACCAGCGACCACAACTTACCAGTGGCACAAAGAGAATTGAGAACCCAGATGAAGTAACTGATAAACAGCAGCCACCACAACATAGACAATGTTTATTCGTGCATGATGGTGTTCACAAGAAAGAATTAAAACCGCAGACACAATCATCAAAGCAACTACTAGATATGTTTGTTTTTCCAACAAAATGAGTAGCAAAGCATTCCAAATAACACAAGCAATTAATAAAAAGAAGACATGTGTCATTGATACTAAGGAGCCAACAAATGAAGAATTGCCAAGATTGAAGAAAACGTGTGAGCAAGACTTGTTAAGTTTAAAGGAATCCAAAATTCAAGGAAACTCAATTAGGACTGGCAATGGTCTTCATTGTCGCTTTGAACATCAAATATATATATTCATGAAAATAGATAGTGTGATTGCATGCTAATCAGTGTTTGTGTCTCCTGGATGGATTAACTGTTGGGAAAATGTCTTTTCCCATGTGACAATTGAATGACAAAGGTTCATGGAGTCTAATAAAATTTTTGTTAAGTGTTAAAAGTGATGACATATGTTGAATGAATCATGAGTTGAGTCAATGAAGTTTGTTTAAGTTGGTGGCTTTAGTTTGCTACCAGCAGGTTTAAGTGTAACCTGGTATAGCTACAGACCTAACAGAAATCTCAGGTGAATACGAGAATCTGTTAGGTTCTATTAGTTAGTTACAAAGGTTGTTGAGGCTGTTGGGCAGGTAGTTTTCAAGATGGTTGGACCCCTGATTTAAAAGGGGAACTGAAGGATTCTAGGAGCGGATCTTTTGGGAGTCCAGAAGTAGCTTGGTGAAGAGTGCAGCTGGAGAAAGATCAGAGAGGTTGAGGTTGCTGTAGATTTATGGAAAACTGGGAAAGTTTTCAGAACAAGAACATTCCAGATCTGTGTACGATTGGAATGGGCAATCTCATTGATCACATCATGTTCGTGTGAAGTCTTGAAACTGCTGGAGAAGATGAAGATCAAGTTGTTGCAGACAAAGGTTGTGGAATCAACTGTGTGAGTGAATCCTTATGTTTGTATAAGATCACTGTATGTCTGAACATTTTGTAAAGAACATTTGTTAGTAATACATTGTTTTCAGGCGTGGTCTTACTCAACAAGACTCGAGGTTTTACCTAGACTATTGTCTAGGGTTTCCTCGTTAAATCGTGTGTCCTCTTGTCTCTGTTTTGTCATTTAGTATTGTAATCTCTTCTTGTTGTTTAGAATCCTAGAGAACAGGGACCTGAGATTAGAAATCTCATTGACATTGCTTGTTAGCAATTTGAAACCAAAACAAATAAACATGTGAGACCCTAAATGAATGATAAAGTTGGATGGGTCATAACTTTTTAATTATAGCAAGTTTCCTTCACCTTCATATTTGTGTCACATACAGGTTAGAATGGGTATTCACAGAGAGAGGAAGAGAGAGTGAGAGAACACCAATTATGCCAAGAATTATTGTTTTATTGAAGGTTTGTTTGGGAAATTTTGAAGATGTCATGTATCAGTACAGATTTGAACATTGAACAACCTTAATAAACCAATGTGAAAAAGGGGGGAAAAACGAAAAGAGCTTGATGCGTACAAGTCATGGCATCATTGTCACTCCATCAAGGCCACAAGGAAAAGGATTTTGTTGGTTTCTCATAAATTGCCAAAACAGATACAGTAGTGGGGGATCACCCTTATCAGCTAAAGGACTTTCTGAGATATTTCTGTAGAGCACCATTCCTACTTAAAGCTCAAGCTTATAGTAAGGGGTGAACTTTATATTTCTTGTTTTAGAGATCTATTTATTAGTTTTAGAGTTTTACATTGAAAATCTTGCATATAACAAATGTACTCTTAAAATAATATAACAATTCAGTCATCAATCATGACCGAATAATATAAAAAATCTAATCTTAAAATTACAACCTAACAATCAACTAATGTAATAGTACTTGCTATGCTTTGTATTTTTGGAGATTAAATTTTGACATTTGGTTTCTTTGCCTTTCATTATGCTCTATGTTTCTTCTGAAGCTTAAGGAAATGAAAATGGTATCTAATCATATGATGTAACAAGAGTGCCGTGTCCATCTATCATTAGAATTAAACAAAAGAATTCATGAGCATGGAAAAGTCCCCATTTCACATTGACAACCTACATATGTGGAATAGCTGTTGCATATATATTAATTATATATATATAGTTTCATTTTAAAAGGAGATAAACATGGGGCACTACAAAGCTTTTGAGTGTATTAAAATACTATTATTCTCCATTAATGTTTGAAGACAAGAACAAAGAAAAAGAAAAGAAGGATTGAGATTGAGTCTGAGAGATGATCGAGATACATTAGATGATCTTGTAATTGCTGGAGTTATGTTCTGTCAATACTTTCTGAGGCATTCAGCCTCCAAACCAAGCATCAATTCTTATGGTACAAGGTGTGGCAAACACCCCCATTAATCAATGCTATCATCACATTAAATATATATATATATATAAGTATTGAGAAAGGGAAAGAAAATTGGAACATAGTCTTATTGATGTCCATCTATGCAGTCATTTGTGTTATAATAAAGAAGAAAACTAAAAACCGATGGAATGAGAAATCTCACCCACACAAATGCTGTGGGAGCTTGCTTTATTTATGGTAAAAGCAGAGTATCCATTTACATGGTAATGTATTCAAACAAGGCAAGGATCAAGGAATATCATAACTACTATAGCTAGTGCTAAAAATTAGGAGAAAAATCAGCTAGGTGATTATTTTAAACTAGCTAAAATCATGTAGAATATCCAATAGGATTTGATCTATTAATAAATAATACTTGTCACATCTGTTTCTTTAGTGTGGATAGTGGCAGCCAATGATTCAGGTGATCTTCATTCCATATCTTGTGTTGAATCTAAATCTAGACCACATTCTATCATCAATATTAATAAAAAAGAACAGTAAGAGAGATATAGAGAGAGAAAGATTGGAAAGGATTAGAATAATTGATATTGGGATTCATGTATAGATGCTTTGAATATCAAGAGAAGTAACTTGTTAGGCAGCTCTCTCTTCTAAAGTGTTCTAGCAGGTGAGTGGGTCTAAGCCTCCAGAAAATCTGTCTAAAACATGTCACAATCGTTTGATGATGATAAAAATCTTGCTATGGGAAAGTCCATCAAGGAAACCTTACAAGTTACAACCACATTGATACTCTACTCAACTATAAATAATATCATCATGCTTGTCTGACTTTGAGGAACCAGAAGCAACTAGCACAATTAGTTTGAATTTCATCATTATGCACTGTATTTCTGAATCTTACGTTTGACATCAGTTATTTGATTTGTGTTTTGTCATAGTTTAACAATGTGATCTGTATTTCGGGATATTACACTTTGACATTGGTTTATTTCCTTGTCATTATGCTCTATTCAGTAAATTAAAAAAAAAAAGTCATGAGTATAAGAGATTGCAATTGCAATAGCGGATTTTCCAATTCGAGCATCAGATATTGCAATCGCAATCAGTAGCACAGAAGAGTAAAGAAAAATCTGATTTGAGTTAGGTTTTGATCTTGACATTAAATGAAACGAGCACCAAGGAATCAAGGTGCCGATCAGTGAAATGCAAAAAAATATTAGGTGAAGAAAACGAACAGATAACTTGTTGCAGATGGAGCGGAGGTGAAATGCAAAGATAAACACTCTATTGGTTTTACCATTAAATCGGAAGAAAAACAAAAAGAGAGGAAGAACACGAACCTTCAACAGCAGATCGGATAAAGATGTTCAGGCTAGCGATTCACGAGCTTTTCTAGGGTTTTGAAAGTTGCGCAAACCCTAGATCTGATCGTGATTAATCTGCTATCTCAATCTCTTTTTTAACCTCTTTAAACCATTTTTCCCAAGCCGAGGATGAATGATTTCATGAGAAACGGAGGAAACTCGGGAAAGAAGCCTTTCCTCTTCCAAGCTTGGAAATGGTGGTGAGTTTCTGGAAATGCGGATGGGGAGTCGATGAAATTTTATTGTTGCTTTTTGGAAATAATTACTTTTATGGCACTTCTTTATTATTATTCTCAACAAGTATCACTATTTTTAAATATTTAGTGGGAGGTGTACTCAACCGCATTATCATGCTTCGTGCACTGTGGAACCAAAGATGAGCCCATCTAAATGAGTATTATATTTGTCTAGGTTTAGTTTTTATAACGGCATTTTCTAATAAAGTGCCATAATAAATATTTTATAACTTATTGTATTGTGGCATCTTATAGAAAAGTGCCGTGATAATTTGTTTTATAGAAGCATTTTCTTATAAAATGCCGTAATAATTTGCTTTATAATGGCATTTCTTAGAAAATGCCATAAAAATTTGTTTTATAGGGGCATTTAATTAGAAAATGCAGTAGTAAATTATTTTATACCGGCATTCTCTAGGAAAATGTAGTAATAAATCGTTTTATAGTGTTATTTTTCTAGGAAATGTCGTAATAAATCATTTTATAATGGCATTTTTAGAAAAGTGCCGTAATAAATTGTTTTGTAACGGCATCTACAAATGAAATGCTGTATTAAGGCACATATAATGGCACTTTTGTATAAGTGCCCTTATATTTGTGTCGTTACATCACCTTTTTTTGTAGTGATAGAGATTCTAAGTGGAGGAGCTTATGAGGTGGCACTTGCAAACCATAGAAATTTAAGTTTTTCTATGTGACTTTGCTTGGGCATTCAACTGCAGAACCTATAGTTTAATAGCACAAGACTTCATCCGCACTGTTACTTTCCCTCGGCATTCAAATGCAACCAAAAAACACAAGTATACTCTGCCCATGAATAACGTTCAAATAAAACAAATATAATCAAACATTAAACCAGGGAAGATGAAGAGTTTCCAAAAGTGGTAGGATCTTGAAGGAAAAAGTGGTACCAAAAAAATATAAGAAGATCCAAATATAGCCATTCATTGAACAAGTTGGAGCTTAGAACCTCAAAAAATTTCTTTCCTTTTTCAATTTATTTGTATGTGGGGATGCATTTTTTTTGTTGTGAAAGAGAAAAAAAAAATTAAGGAACCTAAATGTTTCATCTAACCAGAATGTATACTAAACCTGTGCCATAATTTAAAGAATGATCTTTGCATAAACTAGATAATTCAAATAAAAATATGCAAGACAACATAAAGGTTTTGCAAATATGTGAATGGTGTTTTTCAAAAAGAGATATGCTAGCTTAGAATTATGAAGGCATGCATATAAATTTAAGTATCCTTCAGATCGTAAACTTCACCAATTATGAGATTTTGTAGATGGAGGAAAAACACAAAAAACAAAAACCAAAAAAAGTAAAAAAAGGGACTTTCTAGAGCTAACTGCAGTTGAGTGAAGACGGCAGATTGCAATCAAACCAAGATTGAGAGGCTGACAAAAATACATTGTGATATTAGATAAATGATGGTACGTAATAACAAATTGCACATGAAAAATAAGCACATGGAACTGCATTAGGTTATTTAGTTAAAACTATCAAGTATAGATTGTGCTACCTTGATTCTTGAGGTCTTTGGAGGAGAAAACAACATAACTTGAGTGCATTAGAAGATTATCTATCCACCAAGGAGGACATCCACTACCACAGACGTATGTTAGGGAGCAAATTTTCTCCCTTTTTCTTGTCATACCATTGTTGTAGAAGAGGACTACGACAGATGCTCAACCTAAAGTGTGTGGTGGGCAGTCCTTGATCTGGCAATGAGGCTAGTTTAGGACAATCAAAAATCCATAAGGTTTCAAGAGAGGTGTGCTGCTGCAGCCCTGGTAGAGTTTTTAGATCAGGAAAATTATTAATGGTAAGAGTGGTAAGAGTGCTGGGAAGCAACCATTCAGGAAAGGACACTATACCCTCACATCCATAAATCCCAAGATCTATAAGAGAAATGAATCTGCTAAAGTGAAATTCCCATGCTGATGACGGCAAGAAAGTGTTGCAATCAATGGAGATGGTAAGTGATTCTAGGTTAGAAGGAAAAATGCCTTTTGGAAAGGAGATGAGAGCAGGGCAATCTGTGATGTGTAAATCGCGGAGAGATGTGAGGCTATTACTCTGATTTGCTAGGGACTCGAGACCCTTGCATTCGGTGATGTGAAGGACTCTGAGGTTAATATAGGGCAAACCCCCTTCAGGGATGGACAAGAGATTTGGACAATCACTAATGCTTAATTCTTCAAGAGATGTGAGGAGAATCATTTGATTAGGCAGGGACTTGAGATCCTCGCAACTGTATATTGTAAGGAGTCTGAGCTTGGTGGAGGGCAAGCCCCCTCGTGGAAAGGACAAGAGACGTGGGCACATACTGATATACAATTCTTCAAGGCAACAGAGGCGGTGCATTCCATCAGGCAAGGAGAAAAGATTATAGCATGAAAAGATATGCAATGACTCCAGAGAGGTGAGTTTGTGTAGGCGCTCTGGTAGAGGCTCCAAAGTGTCACTATTACTGATGGAAATACTCTTAAGCTTTGAAATGTTGATGGTCGCGGTTGAACTCGAACACACTGTGTCTCTTCTTGAAAATGAATTTAGGAAAGAACACCCCATTATCTCCAATCTTTCAAGAGACGTGTGCATAAAAAAGTCCTCAAGTAATAGCTTTAGATTGGAGCATCCTAGGATTGAAATACTTTCAAGTTTGGTGGGCAATTCTGTCTCCTTTGGATGTTGTAATCCTCCCCCTTCGACCTCGTTGTAGCCCAATGATCGATACCTCGAAAATGAAGTCAATCTTTCGCAATCATCTATGAATAAGTCAACCAACGTAGGGAAGCGATGGGCGACTATTTTAAGCTTCTGACATGAGTCCAATGTGAGCTCTCGAAGGCGATTGAATTCTTGTTCACCTTCTCGTCCAACTTCAATCCATTCCTCCCATTCTGACATTCCAGATATATAGAGTTCTTCAAGAAAGGGTAGTTGACCAAAGGGAGGCAGCGACTTGCAGTTTTCACAGTTCTTGAGTTGTAGTCTCACCAAATTGGAGCAGCACAAAGGATCCCTAAGCCAACTTGAGAAACTTGTTCCATAATAATTTTCAACAGTGAGCTCTTTTAGATTGGTGTGAGGTTGTAGTCGATCGAATAAAACCTCTGCAACACTTTTGACCTTCGAATCATTGACTTTTGTGTGACGACCATTCCATATGAGCCACAGCATCTCAAGGTATGGTTTATTCCTCAAGTTAATCTTCTTGTTAATGGGATCTTTGACATTCTCCAAACCTGAAATCTTGAGTGTCCCACGGAGATGTTCCAAGTCTGTCAACTCCTCTATTCCAGGTTTGTTATATTCATCCACAATAAAAAAAAGGCAACATTTGCAGCTCCTTCATTCTACTCATTCCTCGTGACATTTTTTTCAGATCACATCCATTGATGTCAAGATATCGAAGACTGATTAGGTTTCCCATGTCGCGAGGCAACTCTTTTAGTTTCCGACAGTTCCGTAGAAGCAATGTCTGTAAATTACAAAGAGCATTTATCGATTCTGGTAATGTTTCAATTGAGGTAAAAGAGAGGTCTAAATACCGGAGCTGTACCAAATTATCAATGGACTTTGGTAACTCAACCCCCCCAGAACCCCACAAACATAATACACGTAAGCATACTAGTCTTGATAGAAAATCATGTGGAACAAGTGCAGAGCACGCGAAGGTTCGTAATTTTGTTGCTCCAGAAAGTGCTTCAAATATGTTGGCCTTGTATCCGTATTCCAGATGTGACAAGTGGCGAGTCTTTTCAAAAATCTGTTTCCCTGCTTGCTCCTCATCATACATCACAAAGCACGTCTCTCCTGAAGCAGCTTGAGCCAAATCATTTATCAGATCATGCATTACAAACATTGAATCAACCTCACTGGATTGTTGGAAGAATGATCTTGACTGTAGCTCACAAAAATATCCCTCCCCTATATCCTCCATCCTTTTCTCTGTCTTTCGATTTTCCTTTTGCCCCAGAAAACCCTGCGCCATCCATAAACGGATTAGTTTTTCCTTATCAAACTCATAGTCCTTGGGAAATATCCCACAGTAAGCAAAGCACTTCTTTAAGTGTGCAGGAAGATGATGGTAACTCAACCACAAAGCCGGGCCAAGTTCAGTTTCTCGATCAAGTAAATTCCAAACCTCGTTGTTCAGTATGTCCTTCCAATCATCTTCCCCTTGCTTAGAATGCAAGACACCTCCCAATGCCTTTACAGCCAAGGGCAAACCATTGCATTTTCTTACAATTTCCATGCCAATTCTTTCCAAAGCTGGCGGTGCTTGTATGTTTGGATTCTGAAATGCATGTCGCTTGAACAACGAGAAAGAATCATCCTCTGATAATAAATCCAGACGGTGAGGCGAGACTGTTCCAGTAATTGAACATACTTTCTCACTTCTTGTGGTTACTATGACCTTACTCCCTTTTGACCCAGCTCCAAACGGAGTGCTCAAAGCAATCCAATCCTTGTACTCCTCTGTCCAGACATCATCCAAAACGATCAAAAATTTCCTCCCCGCCAGCGTTTTCTTCAATGCCTCATGAATAGCAGGTAACTGGGTTAGATCAGAAGACTCGCCAGATGCCGACTCGACGATGCCTTTTTTTACTCGAATGACATCAAATGCATCAGAAACACAGACCCACGCTCTCACTTGAAAATGCATCTTCACTGCCATGTGGTTGTACAACCGTTGAGCAAAGGTGGTTTTGCCGATCCCACCTTGGCCGACTATGGGAATCACACCAACATTTGCATTACATGGTTCCGTTGAAAGAATCACACAAGAGCTTTCTTGTGTCGGACAATGCCCTCTAACCTCTTGTTGATCTGCTTTATCTTATCATTTAATGAAAAGGAATCCGATAATCCCTGAAGAGAAGTGTTGTCAAAATGAATCTTTAATTGAAGTACTGATAAGATCATAAGGGAGGAGTTTACACGATGCCATACCTGAAGAGGAGAAATGCAATCAGTATGGGATGGAGAGTCTGATTGCTTCAGTTTGAAGCGTAGTGACTCAGTTTGAAACAGGTCCAAGACGTCCTCAACATCATAGACGATGTCGCTGAGCTCTGCTAACCACTTCCTCACCGGGTCGCTTTTGAATTGGTTTGCTTCTGCATCGCTAATCACAGGCAGAAGTTTTGAAACCAGCTCCTCCATCCCTTTGATCAGGTCGGATTCGACCCCACATTGGCTTGCAAAATTCACAACTTCAGGAGAGCCCAAGTTATCGAACAACATTTGAAGAGATGCGCCCACAACACCCTCACCATAAGTCATGTTCCTTTCTTTGCAAAGAAAACGTAACCAGAGAACCAAAATAGCCAAGACATCAGACAGATATTCGCAAGCGAGTTGAGAGCTGCAGAAACTTCAGCAAACTCAAATCCGTTACTCAAATCAGTGACCCCAGGGCAATACAATATTGTGGGGGGCCCACGTTGGACGTAACGTTAATGGAAGATTAACATGTCACGTGTCGGTGATTAATAAAATTACGATTACAACCCTCTTGTTGATATAATCTCATGGTCGGTGCCTTTTCGTTATTGTAAATTTCTAAGTGGAGCCCACATGAAAAAAATAATAATAACGATAATATAACAGCACCGCCAGGGACCAACCGAGGTAAACATCGCACAAGATTCCGTCTCCGGAACGACGCCAGTCAAAATTAGCAGATAAACAGTTTCAGATAACCAAGAAAAAATAATATATTATATAATATAAATATAACAATTTATTTGGGCCTCAACGTGGTCGGCAAGACTTGCATGTGGTATCGGGGTATAAAATCCGAAAACGGACCAGAGGATGTTTCATTCGAATAAGCATTTTCTCGGGAACTGATTCACAAAAAAGTGTATTCAAAAGTCGTCATGTGAGGATAACCTGGCACCGTCTCTCCCGTCAAAAACCGTGCAGAAACGGCCAACGAGGGGCTGCACAGCGTTGTTATTATTACCTTCTAAATTTTTTTTTTTTTTAAAACTTTTTTGGCTCTTGGGTCTGTTGAAAGGAAGAGTTGCAGGTTTCGATTGTACCAATGTGCCTTGGACTGATGAAAGTGTTAATGTCCTCCCAAGCCCAATGCCACTTGATCTTGGAATTATTATACGTGCGTGTCCGGTTGTCTAACATAAAAAATAAGTCATTTTCCTTGCGAAACGTTATAATCGGAACCAACTCACATCATTCTGGACTAGAGGTCACCAAATTTCCAACGAGGACGGTTCTTGTTTTTCGAGGCCTGTTCCGTAATCTAAGAATCACATCCATTAAGAAGGTCGTGTTGGAAGCAATGCCATATCACGAAGAGAAACCTTGAATCAAGGATCCATCAGAAAATCTGAAAACTCCACCACCCACACTTAAGCACCCTCCCCCGTTAAGAATGACATTCCAATGGCAACACTTAAAAAAAAAAAAAAATGATATAGCAACCCCTCCTATAACAGCACTTATCGTTACAAATGCCTTAATACGGCATTTCAATAAATTATCTTATAACGGCATTTTCTATAAAATGCCATAATAAATAATCTTATAACGGCATTTTTCTCTAAAATGCCATAATAAGTATTTTAATAATAATTTTTTATAACAACATTTGTCTATAAATGCCGTAATAAGTTACTCTATAGCAGCATTTTTCTATAAAATGCCATAATAACTCATTTTATAACGGTATTTTTTATAAAATGCCATAATACATTATTTTCTGCAAATGAAATACCGTATTAAGGCACTTATTACAGCACTTTTGTATAAGTGCCGTTATATGAGGTGTGGCTATATCATATTTTTTTTGTAGTGAACGAGCTGAGAGTTTTTCAAAAGCCTCCCACTTCAGCACTTGTCCTTCTTGCCGGAATGCCCTTTGAATCCATTACCACCATTGATTAGCTTCGCCCTCTAGATGGAATAAGGCTAACGACATTTTCTAGGTGTCGGTAATGCCCTTGAACTCGAAGAATTGATTTGCACGATTGAACCATTCTATTGGGTCATCTTCTGAGAATCAAAGAAACTCAAGTCTTGCCATTTTTTGCGAGAACGCCTATCGGTTCCCTTCCGTATCTTCTCGGCTTTCTTTGGACATTCGGTTGATAGTGTCTTCTAATTGGTGTAGCTTTTCAGCTATTCCATGCTCCATTCAACTCATCCCGTCCTGTAGCCCTCTTAGTCCTACCTCCAAAATCTTGTCCTGTAGCCCCTCTTGACCCAATCTTCATTTGCTTTGGGCGAGAATGTGCCACAATCTGAATAATTTTCTTGATATTGTATAAGCTGCCGAACTCAACGACCACTACTAACTAATTAACAGAAAGTAACAACATAGAAAAGAAATGCGCAAGTGGCTAGTTGA
Source organism: Buxus sempervirens (assembly GCA_947561395.2). Classification (NCBI taxonomy): domain Eukaryota; kingdom Viridiplantae; phylum Streptophyta; class Magnoliopsida; order Buxales; family Buxaceae; genus Buxus; species Buxus sempervirens. Next base: position 8,764,383 of record OX387189.1, read on the forward strand.
CCCAATCTTCATTTGCTGCCCCATTCTCGCAACAATCTTTCCTACAATGGCACTTTCTGCAACGTCTCTCATCTCTCAACATCTCATCCCAAATACTTTGGATTGGGCCTTGTTCCTTCCCGAATGCCTCGGCTTATCACTATCCTTCCTTCCATTGGTTCAAACTCACCCATACAGTAGACCTGGGCTGGGATTTTTGGAAAGGATAAAGCTAGAAATCCTTGCTTCCTCCACTGACTGAATACATGTGTTCACCATTTCTACCTAAGGCTTTACTTCTCATTTAGTATAATGATCAACTTGCCTTCTTGCTTGGCTTTTGTTGAGTGGCTTTTTTTGTTTTAACGTTACGCATCATATAATGTAAGGTACGTGATATAAGCAAAAATAATTTTTAAATACATACCAAATGCATTTTTATAGATTTTTAAAATTGTAATTGATTTTGACTTAAACGTGACCAAACAGTTTTCTCTTAAATTGTTTTCAAACCCATAAAACGACTTGAAATTTTTTATTTTTTATTTTTCCAATTGTTTTTAACAAAGGCGTTACAAAACTGCCTCTAGATTACAAGCTGAGTTTAATGCCCGTTAAAGTGACTCTAAATAGTGAATACTAATCTTATTTATGACCAAAAACAAAAGAATACTAATCTTATTCTATTCCTACTGGTTCTGAGATAAATGATAAATAATTCTATTGTTCTTGGGGTTGTCTTGATTTAGTCTATAAACAGGCCCTTAATCCCATATATCCGGCCAATATAAGGGTAGCTACAGTGGGCGGAACCGGGACAATTGCCTCCCTAATTTTTATTTTTTAATTAAAATATATATATATTTATATGTTTTAATTAAAATTTATGTTTTGCTCCCTCTAAAATTTCTAATTTGCTCCCCCAATTTATTGCAATTTCTACACTTCATGAGAAGTGTTAATTGAAAATTTTTTTTGCCCCCTCAGATTTAGAGTCCTGGTTTCGCCACTGGGTAGCTAAATCATAAACTTCCCCCAGATTCTCTTCCTTTGAGGAAAAAGAAAAAAAAAACCGACAATTGAAGTTTTTTAATTTTTTTATGACGACGTAGAAGTTACGTTTGGTAAGGCCCGTTGGAGTTTGGACCCACCCAGAGGAAATAGCCCGGATGCATTAACCCACCCGCAAATTAAGGCCCATGGAACTGCACACGGCCCATTTTCTAATCAACACACATGCCCATGGCAGAGTCCATCACTAAATGGCAATGGGACTTTGGTCTTTACTTTAAAATTCTTTTGAAGGGACTTAAAAATTGGAAGACCATAAATGATGTAGGTGCATGTGGTTTGATACATGAGCACATACCCGATCATGAAGTAGTAATATAAATATAATTTTATTAAGACTATGGGGAGGGCACGTGCTTTACACGTGCATAGTGATTGAAAGTGTTTTCAAAGTAAAAATTGCAAAATTTTCAGGATTATATTTTAGCCATTCTACAGTTTTAAAGTTGTGGAAGGAATATTTGGGCCAAAATTGGCTCTTGGTTTTAAAGTGGATGCTTCCACGTGGAACATCCCACGGTTCATCGTTTTCTAAGTTGGTCCCACATAAAACAGTTACATAAAGTGAAAAGCACTAATAGTGGCATTCCATTTCAAAAGTAGCAGCCACTTAACTGAGCTTCTTTGTTTCTAATTTGCTATTCCCCTACTACCTATAATTGTAATTGTAATTGCTCTAATCAGTTATATGAATCAGGGGTGCAACTAGGGTCGTTTGGGCTCGTTTTGGTCTATCAGTGGGCTCGCTTTGTTTGGGCCTCTCAAGAAAGCAGCCTCATAAGAAACGTTACAAGAGAAATAACAAAGAATAAGTTGCCTTCAAAAACTTCATCTAGTTGACATTCTATGTGCAAACAAGCCCATTTGGGTTGGGAAAATGGTAGCATGGAATTACTTTGGTGTTCTTACAATGGATATAACATAATAAGGGATTTTGATCTGTGTCGTCTTATTTGCCTTAACTATTAATCAAATCAAGTTTAGATTTACTGTCAGCTGACACTTTGATATCTTGATTAATTTGTCTAAGATATGATTCTAATTCTGATACATAGAACTGAGAGGATAAACATAGCAAACTTTATAACATTACTAGTATAAACAATTTGTACCAAAAAAAAAAAAAAAAAGCATCATGATTATCAGTTTTTTTCCTTCTGGTTCATAATGAAAGTAGTACAAGTTTTTCAAACGAGAAACATGCAAAGAGGAAAGAGTACCAACATACCTTGCTTCCAATAATACCTGACTGCTCTTCTCTAATTCTTGTCTCTATGTCACATTTCCTGGATTGTAAAATTGTAGATTAATTTCATCATAATCAAGAAAATAATTTCAAAAGGACTAAGAAAATTTTAATAATTTGAATGCCATGCCAAAATTTAAAAGCTAGCTATTATTAAACTCTAGCATCAGGGATGGCATGAGTTAGTCTGTTATAACCAGATAGGCCTAAGCCACCAAAATATAGCCATCTGTATGGACACTTTTTTTCTTCTTCCTTTCAATGACTCAATTCCTCTTGGTCTATGTCTCAGTGAAATTGTGTGAAGCAACTTTGGAAAACCTATGATTTGATCCCCCCCCTTTTTTTTTTCTGAAAAACCCAAAGAACAAAAAAAAAAAAAAAAAGGCATCCACATGGCTAGAGTTTTAGTGAGAAATCAAATATCAATACTATATATTTGAAGGTGCAAAATTAGCTTGCACAATACCTATGTTTGGTATTGGAAAATTTTCAATTCTTTCATCTGTTTTGGTCTCATTAATTCTATCTCCTTTATCCACAAAAATTCCTAAATTGTGATTTAGAGAATGCATTATTCAGATTCAACTTCCCTCTTAATGGGATAGGTTATCTCACGCCTTGTAGATTGGTTTTGGAAATGGGTTGAGTTTGGTCCAAACTAACCCTTGCCCACTTTGACTGTCTATTTTTATGCAAATATATATTTTATAAGAAAATATGCTAAGAAAAAGTATATATTTATTTTTATTGTAAAATTATACTTTAATCATCATATATGCTGAAGTTACTTAGAAAAGATCTGATTCTTATAGTTATGGGAGTTGACAATCATCTCCCACGCCTTAGACCTCAAAACCTAAATTTCATTGACATATTCATGCTCAAATCTAGAAAATTTAAAGGATAATTTAAACTATATACTAAAGTAAATTAAATGTACTTCACTTTAAAAGAAATTAAAACTTGCCAGTTGAAAGTTTAGGGATTTTTCCATATAACACTTGTCATAATTAAATTATCTAACAATTTTCAAATAGAAACAATAGAGACACCGTAGAAGCATACTTAAGTAGGAGAAAAACAAAGAATATCAGTGGATGAATCTACTGATAAATGCCTTCATTCAAATTATTTTTGAAAAAGTTACCCTCCAATGGAAGCTAGCTAGACTTCTTCTAATGCATTTTCTCATCATTCCATTCAGAAACAGTAATTCAAAAATAAAGGATCGAAGTGAGAAAATTAGTGATAGCTATACATACCATATATATTGCCCAAAACAATGCCCACAGAGGACTATCACGTGCCACCACCACCACCACCACCACCACTACCACTACCATGATGACCAGTTGTTGGCTGTTGCCACCAATGTCTGATTGCTTTCATACGCACAAATCTCACGTCCTTGAGGGTAGAGATGTGTTTCAGTGAATCAGAAATTACTTTTAAGTCAGAGCACCGCCGCATAAATAGACTCCTGAGGTTGGGCATGGCTCCTTCCTCCACTATCCACTCCTCCCAACAGTGAAGGAATTCCATTGCCAAATGATGGAGACTAGCAAAGCCTCCTCTAGAGCAAGTCATATTCCTTGCGCAATTAAAGCCGCAACCTATTTTAAGAGTTCTCAAGTTTGGTAGCTTCTCGAAGGTAGCCATGGGGTCAACAATTTCCTTCAGTTGTAAACGATCAAGCTCTAAAGAAACGAGATTTGGTGGAAAGTCTTCTTTGTCTGGAATTTTTTCCAATGTTCCTAATACCAACTTGGTGAGGTGCATGTGGTGTGAAAATGAAACCAATGGTACAGGCGTTGCAAATGAAAAATCAGGCAAAGATAGTGATCGGAGCCTCTGAAAGTTGGCAAGAGAATCGGATAACTTCAAAGACCCTTCTAAATCCATTGATATAGATAATCTCCTGAGACTGGTTAACTTTTCAAGACCATCCATCCATATGCTGTATCTGACCTCTAGTGTTTGAAGATCCCTTAAATGGTCAATTTGATTTGAATCATGAGTATTGTCTTTTGGCTGAATTGAGCCACAAAAAAGATGCCTTAAGTGGTGCATCTTTCTTAACATATTCGGTGTCACAATAGCACTTGTTTCTTGCAACTCTAAAGTCTGCAAATTGATAAGATTTTCAATAGAAGTTGGGACCTTTAGTCCGAAGTCACTATGTCCACGTACAGCCAAGTATTTTAGAAGGATTAGCTTTCCAATTTCCTCTGGTAATTCTACACAGATTATGCCACATAGATCCAACACCCTGAGGAGTTTGACACGACCAAAAAAAGACGCCCATATGTTCTCTTTAGGACCTTCACTGAAGCACAAAAGTGATCGGAGGTTCTCTGTAGTGTGTTGTAGATTGGTGTCATGCGTACCTTTGCCAGGATGAATCGCGAGTCGTCGAGGTCTGCATGATTCTACGGAACGATGACTCTCATAAATTTCAAGAAATCTACCTTTCTTGGCTTCCAGCATAGCTAATTCTCGCAACATATCATGGATACGGCATGATCCAATGATTCCATCATCCCTTCGTTCTACGACCTGCACCATACTCCTTTGGATTAGTTCTTCCAAGCAATCCTCAGCAACATCTTCCATTGTTTCCTCCCTTCTGTCTTGTATAAAGCCTTCCGAAATCCATAACCGGATCAATCTATCAGCTTCGATCTCCACATCTTCTGGGTACATGCCAAAGTAGAGGAAACAAGATTTCAAGTAATAGGGTAAATCGTTATAACTCAAAGCTAATACCTGTAAACATTGGACTGGGCCTTCACTAAGGTGCCAGTCAGCACTCTCAAGCACTTTCTGCCATTCCAATTGTGTTCTGTGTTTTGTTGATAAGAGGCCTCCCAATACAAGAATAGCCAATGGTAGTCGACCAGCCTTAGCAACAATTTTCTTTCCCAATTTCTCCAATTCTGCAGGGCAACTGCTGTTTGGGAACACCTGCTCACAAAAAAGCTTCCAACTCTCATCTTCGCTTAGAAAACGTAGATCATGGGGACTACTTGATGGGTCCGCATATGAGGCCACATCTCTATTGCGTGTTGTGAGCATGATTCGACTAGCACTTTCATCTGGGAAGGCCTTCTTAATCAGATCCCAAGCTTCTTTAGTCCATACATCATCTAAAACAACTAGATATCTCTTTCCCCGGAGGTTGTTGAGCAGCATACCCTTCAATTCCTCTTCATTCATCTCCATCTCCTGCTGTCTTCCAAGGGATCCGATTACTTGCTTTGTAATGCTCAACAAAAGTTCTCTAATTTCATACTCTTGAGAGACGTAAACCCAAGCACGAGCTTCGAACGCATTCATGACATCACTTCTGTTGTACACATGCTTCGCAAGGGTGGTTTTGCCTAGACCCCCGACCCCTACTATTGAAACAACAGCACGTCTTTGGGATTCTTTTGCCAACAAATCATTTGCTAAGTTATCCGCGTCCTCCTTGAAGCCCACTACATTAGCTTCCTCGACAGAAGGAGCTCTCTTCCCCTTTGAAGTCACGTTCATGCTTGAAGAACTTGAAGACTCCCCGGGCTGTATAAGCTCAAGGCCATACTTGATCTTGTTAGTCGAAATTTCATCCAGTCTTGCTTGGATTTTCTTTAACTGTAATCCAACTTGGTGGGTGACATAGAGTTTCTCAAAGATGGAAAAGAATCTCGAGCCACAGATATTCACAAAGATAGGAAGAAATCCCACAGCAAGTTCTCCCTGTTGATGTCGCTCTAACGTGAGGATGTATGTGTCCATGGTGTCCTCCACATCGTAAGCGGCATCTCGGATCTGATTCACCCACACATTTACCCTGTCATACTTGTGCCGCTTCTGATCGGCATCGTTGAGAAGTGGACGAATCCATTCAAGCTGGTCACGAACTGATCTGATCCGATCATCGACTCGAAGGATGTGATCTGCTTCTTGTCGTAGCAATGCATTCATATTGCTTAACAGAAACGTAACCACAGTCTCAATCATTTTTCTCTCTGTTATTTCAGCTTCCCTTTTCCTTCCTTCTGCTATGATTCAGATCCTTAAACGATAATTGTAAGACAGCTCATGAACTCAACTTAATCAAAGTTCAACATTTTTATTCTCTTTATGGTCCATTGCATTGTCAGATTTCACTTGGCAGCATATATAATAAAATAAAATAAAAGAAAAGAAGATAAGAGCTCCATTATTGCATCCAAGTCTGAGGTCCACCACAAAGCCTCCCGCTTTCTCTTCTTGAGATCCCAACCCTTTTGTCTGCAACTTTGAAATTCGAATTTAGAAGTTTTCAACAACTAATTGCTTTTATCGATTACACCTAGGGTCTAGCTTGGGTTAGGTAAACCCAAATGCCACCTGGCCTTATCTAAGTTTGAGTCGATTTGGGTTGGATTTAATATTTGGATAAATTATGATAGAATCACTTTTGGCCGTTTGTTTTATAAAAACAGTCCATAAAAAAGTTTATTTTAAAAAAAGGTCACTTTTAAAAAAGTTTAAACATAGAGAGTTACTTTACTTTATCATTATTGAGATATAAGCATAGCTTATTTAGCACCTGAGCGCATCGTACATGGATTCAAGTTCATCATACGTCCTTACCAAAAAACAAAAGTTCATCATACGTGAATATTATAATTTGAGTTTTGTCCCTTTTTTAAAACAAGATTTTTTAAAATTGACCCTTTTTTAAAACAAGATTTTTGATGGACTGTTTTTATAAATTCAGGAGAAAAAAATGACCGTAATTCATAATTTGGGATGGTTTGGTTTTTTATTTTTAATTTATTATAATTTGAGTTTTGTCTTGCTTTGAACAGATTTGAGGTAAATCTAACCAATTCAATTACGCATTAACTACGATAAATCGCTTAAAACAAAAATGGGACAGCGACGCTGACAGCCCAAAACAATTAAAAGGAAAAATGCAAGACAGTGACAACCCTACACGATAATACATGCAAGTTGAGATTAGGGCTGTCAATGGGTCGGATAAAGATCCGAATCCGATCCGAATTCGACCCGATTATCCGAATATGGATCTTAGCTTTAGATCCGATTATCCGAATAAGATCCGATTATCCGAATCCGATTATATTTGGATTCAAATATGGTATTGCACATATTCGACCCGATAAAAGATTCGACCGTTTATTTTTGTATATATATTATGTTTTTTTAGGCCTTTTAAAGTCTTTTTATATATTAGTATAGAAAGAATGAAGGTTTCATATAATATTCATTGATTTAATGTCATAGTATAAGACAAATATGAATTAATACATCCTTATTTGATCCAAACCTCCTATTTTGAAACCTTTTTTGCTCTGAAATTCCATTGTCCAGAATAAGCCGGTTGTTCTAAGTTCCAGGGTACGGTTTTTTTCGTTAGTCGCTCAATACCTACTATTGCGTGGTGCTTCAAATTTGAAGTTCAAACCCATTTCTCATTTAAATCCCTCTCTGACTTCGATCCGAATCCGATCCGAATTCGATCCGAATCCGAAATTGACGAATTCGAATATAAGATTTAGATCCGTGGTTTGAATACGGATCTGAAATCTAAGATCCGAAAACATTCGGATTCAAATATGAATATACATATATCCGACCGTATCCGACCCGTTGACAGCCCTAGTTGAGATGACAAGGTCGACAATCCAATGTGTTTAAAATAAAATTGGAAGACATTGACAACCCAACAAGGAAAATTTAAAAATGGAGGACGATGACTTCATTACATATGCATTCGCATAACCTCTTAATAACTCTGATAAGCCTCTGAGCTATAACACCTTTGTTTGGATATGGCTATCACAAATAAAATTGGTATATATGTGACCACTTTTTAAAGAGAACATTATCTCTTAAAAACAAGAGGAGGTTTTTCCAACCTAGAGATTGAATGTTGAAGGAGGTGGAAGCATAAGAAGTTTTTTGCTTCTCCATTGAAGAAGATGCCTTTAAAGGTAACCTTGTGCCTTTATATTACTCTTGTATGAAATCCTCAAGCTTTATTTTATTATACTCATGCAGTCCTTATTTGATTAGTGGAGATTATCTCTTTGAGCACGGTGGACGGAACCCAATACCGGGTGAACCACATAAATCCATGTGTATTGCAATTGTGGTTGTTTGTGTGTGTTTCTTTAACTTGTATGGTTGCTGTATTTTTCCTTGTGATTTGGAAAGTGAGAGTTTCCCTCTGCATAACTCACACATTTACGAGGAAGACGGAGGATGAAATCGTACTTTTCGGATCTTCTATGAAAATAAGTTCGAACTTATTTTCATATTCATGTCTTTAAGCCTTCTACCACCTTTCTATTGTCTTTATAGTCCATTTCTTTGTCAGTTTTCACTTGGCCGGAAAAAGTAAAATAAAATAAAGACAAGAGGGGTCCATTAATGCATCCAAGTGAGGTCCACCCACATGCCACTACTGGCTCTTCTTGCGATCCCAATCCTTTGGTCTGCAACTTAATTTGAAATTCGGATCTAAAAAATATCAACAATTAATTGCTTTGACCGATTGCACCTAGGGTGTTGCTTGGATTGGGTAAACCGGAAAACCACCCAACCTTAGCTAAGTTTGAGTCGGTTTAGGTTGGGTTTAATTATTCTCTGACTGGTTTTAGATCTAAATGTAATAAACTGAATCAGTTCGGTTCGGTTTTAGGTTGAATATTCAGTTAAACCAAACCAACGACCCAAATTCTAACTTATATGTATTTGGTTCTGAACTGAATCAAACCGAACCAAACATGCATTATGTGTATTAACTCTTTATTAGGTTGACCATAAGCTTGGTATATTTTGTAAGTAATTTTTTTTATATAGGTTTTGTATGAAATATATATTTGTTTGTGGCGGGAATTCTGTTTGTTGATTACAAGTAATGGAATGCTTGTGAAATTAGCCTAGCCCAAACCAAACCGGACGGAATGTCAAAATTGGGTTGGGCTGGTTTGGTTTGGTTTTTCATTTGATTTATTATAATGTGAATTTGTCATGGTTCGAACAAATTAAACGTAAACCTGACCAATTAAATTACACATGAACTACAATACATCACTCAAAACAAAAAAGGGATGACGAGGTTGACTTCCCAACGAAATTAAAGAAAAAAAAATGCAAGACAATGACAAGCCAACAAGACAAAATTAAAAAGATGGAGGTTGAGGAATTCATTATAGGGAAAATTTCAGAAAAGTGCTACTTTACAGCCAATATTCGAAAAACATGCCACTAAGTTGGGAAATTATAAAAACATGCCACTTTACAGCCTTAATTCCGATGAAGGGTCACTTAAGGTTTGGACAATCTTGAATGGCCAAAATACCCATGAACTTCTCCGTTTCGCTCTTCGTCTCGCGCAGAGGGCGATTTTTCTCCGACGAAGGCGATCCCCTTTTCCTTTAGATTGAAGAGAAAAGCGGGGAGAATGAGGTTTCGCTTCTTACTTAGGGTTTCACAATGCAGAACCAAGCATGCATTTTCCTTTAAAATAAGTTAGCTAGCGTAGGGAAAAGATTAGGGTTTTGGAGGGGCGAGGAGCGGATCGAAGAATTTGAGGGCTCCGTAGGATTCTGGCTTCAGTAGCGCTTTTTTAAACGAAGCCGCCATGGTAAGAGAATCACAACTTCTTAAGCGTTCTTGTTTTGTTGATAGTTTCTAAGTCTCCCAGAATCTCCCAAATCATTCTGGGATTTTCTTGTATTCTGGAGAGACGTTCGTCTAAGTCTAGCACTGTCGACTTTTGAGAGAGGATGACCTGAGCTTTCTCTTCTTTAACTTTTTTCTTTTGTTCCCACTATCTTTTACGGGTTTTACTTGCAGATTTTCATTATTTAGTTCCATTTGGAAGATGTGTTTTCGGCGTCGATGTCTATGTTAGTGTGAATGTTTGCTTCTAAAACAAGAAGATTTGAAAAAGATGAAAAAAAAGAAAAAGAAAAACAATAGAAGTTAATTTGGTTAATTTTTCTGTTTATGCAATCACGTTTAACGTTCTTTGGATATTGGATTTGGTTATGGCATTTTGTCAGTTTTTGTCTGCTTTTTCTTTTTGATCCGGGCGTTGAGTGTTCATATTTTCTATGCATTTCAGAAGTTTAGAAGTAGATTTCGAATTAAAAGGTTGATCCGGGCGTTGAGTGTTCATATTTTCTATCCTCCAATTTTTGGAGAGCATGTACTAGACGTCACCATGCGATTCATTGTAGATGGGTATATCATGCGACTCTCTGCAAATGGGTTTCCCCTATCTACTTATAAACTTTGTCTTCTTTTGCTTTTAGGAACTCTAGACTTATATTCTTAGACATACGTTCCTATCAAGATAATAACTCTTCTTCCTTTTATCTTCTCTATTTGAATTGTCTGCTTTCTGAACCCCATTTTTTTGAGTGAGTGGTGACGCATTGAAACCCCATTTGTTTTGTTCTCTTACAGGCAGCTTCCTTTTATTTTTCTCTATTTGTGTGTAGTTAAATGGTAGTTTTAATTGATGCTTTGAATGGTAAGTTTATAACCCGCCTTAGCTAGATCGAAATTGAAGAAGATGCTTGGCTTGTGAAGTTGAAGAACTTCTATGGCTGGTGTCATTGATCCTGGTTGATTTAGGACTCATATTCAGAAGCTAGCCTATTCTATTTAACCTGATTGCTTGATGGGAGTAGTATGCAGTGACAACAGGACAGAGCCAAGTTGTTGATCAATAAATTTCTTTTAATTTTGGTCTAGTTATCTTCATGGGAACATTATTACTCATGGCACATGGAAAATGTTAAATGAGTTTGGCTGTTATGCATCAAATTTTGCTTCATGTCAGCAATATTAACTTGGTTAACATGGGAGGAACATGTTCTAAGTTGGGGAAATGTATTAATAAAAGCATGTTTTCAAACCATGGTGCCAGCACATACCAAATTATCGTGGCAAGGCTGTGGTAACAGCATTTTAGACCACAGTAGACACAGAATGGCCCATAGGTTGAAATTTATTTAATGGTCAGGCTTGGCCTTGTATGGTTTTGTTTGGGGTGTCCGTAGGCCAAGCCCATGACAAATTGCAAGCCCTCATGTATGACATGGAAAAGCACATAGAAAAGTGTGAATGTTGAATTCTAACCAAAGCCTGATGCCAAAGTATGTGAATCCTGGGATACATCAAAGTTTGAAGGCATTTGGGGCATAAGCATGTTAAGTTTTAGAACGTGCCTTAAGGTCCACTGTCCTTATGAGGCATGTGCTTTGTTTCTTGATGTGAAAAAGGGTGTACACCTCACATGAGGTGCATGCCTCATGTAAGAATGTCCCCATTAGCTAGGCTGATTAGCTCTCCGAATTTTAATAAAAGTGGTATGATACTTGAGTTTTTAAAAGACAATGAAGTTCTAATAATTGATTGACATCAGTTGATATATGGAAGTAAATAACAACTACTATTTTATTAAAATTATATTAGTCTGAACAATTTTGTTGTTTCAGTGCTTCTTTCTAATTCTGTCCTTGACTTTAATTTTGACTATAAAATATCACATGAATTTTATAGGTGAATGTTCCAAAGACAAAGAAGACATACTGCAAGAACAAACAGTGAAGGAAGCACACCTTGCACAAGGTTACTCAATACAAGAAGGGAAAGGATAGTCTAGCTGCCCAAGGAAAGCGCCGTTATGACCAGAAGCAGTCAGGATATGGAGGGCATACGAAAACTGTCTTCCACAAGAAGTTAAATACCAATCTCAAGCTTTTTTATATTCTCAATAATGGATTTGTTTCATAACAACAAATAAACTACCTTGTTTCATGAATGGTGTCTTCCCAACAGTAGGAATTCAAGTAAAATTTTGAGTTACATTATTGAAATCTTTTGTTCATTTATATTCCCTGAACAGGCAAAAACCACTGAGAAGATTGTGCTGAGGCTGCAGTGCCAAAGCTGCAAACATGTATCTCAACACCCAAGGTGGAAGGATGAAGTTGGAGTAACAGATGCAGAGGACAAGATTGTGAGCCTCCATGTTGTGTCAACCCCTAGGTGTGCTGTTGACGTTAACACAAAACCACCCAACAGGAAGTTGATGCAAGGTTGCAACAAATGATTGAATTTGAATAATTAATGAAAATAGACTAAAGCTGATTACGTTGTTTAGAGCTCACAAACTTCGAATTAAGTGCTTATTTTGATCAAATTTGATGACATGGTGTGTATTCCTTAGCAATTACAACGAAGTTTGTTGTTTCCAATGAGTTGTAGGTTTGTGTATTAAAAGGTCTTTTGTAATTGCCTATGTTAGTTATTGCCTATTTTCTTATTTTTTCCTTCTTTTTTTTTTTTTCTTTTTTTTTTTTTTGAGTTTGTTCAAACTTAGTTTTATTGCAATACTAAATTTGTTGAAAGAGATTGGGGCTAGCATTTTTGTTTGGCAGCTTGTGTATACAGCAGTTTTATTGTATACACGCAATAATTTTAGAGCCCACAAACTTCCAATCTCTACCATTTCTTTATTGTACAATAAAGGAAATTCTTGATTGTACTTTTTTTTTTTTGGGAAAAGACCAAGAATTCTATATTTGGCAACGTGTCAATTTTTTCCTCTATTTAACACCAAAATTTTGATATTTTAATCATTTTAAAGTGAAGAATGATTCAGATTGTTACACTCGAGTCCCACGTATGTCACGCTCGAGTCCCATGTATCCTACGCTTGAGTCTCTCATATCCTACACTCGAGTCCCATGTCCATAAAATACCTCAAATTCCATATTGATGCGCTTGAGTCCTACGTAAACAAGCTCGAGTCCCACGTATGCACCGCTCGAGTCCCATATTGATGCACTTGAGTCCTACGTAAACTAGCTCGAGTCCCACGTATGCAACGCTCGTGTCCTACATATCCTACGCTCGAGTCCTACGTAAAATAGCTCGAGTCCCATATTGATGCGCTTGAGTCCTACGTAAACTAGCTCAAGTCCCACGTATGCAACGCTCGAGTCCTACGTAAAATAGCTCGAGTCCCATATTGATGCGCTTAGTCCTACGTAAACTAGCTTGAGTCCCACGTATGCACCGCTCGAGTCCCACATGTCCTACGCTCGAGTCCTTAGTAAAATAGCTCGAGTCCCATATTGATGCGCTTGAGTCCTATGTAAACTAGCTCGAGTCCCACGTATGCAACGCTCGAGTCCCACATATCCTACGCTCGAGTCCTACATAAAATAGCTCAAGTCCCATATTGATGCGCTTGAGTCCTACGTAAACTAGCTCGAGTCCCACATATCCTACGCATCAATTAAAACTACCATTTAACTACACACAAATAGAGAAAAATAAAAGGAAGCTGCCTGTAAGAGAACAAAACAAATGGGGTTTCAATACATCACCACTCACTCAAAAAAATGGGGTTCAGAAAGTAGACAATTCAAATAGAGAAGATAAAAGGAAGAAGAGTTATTATCTTGATAGGAACATATGTCTAAGAATATAAGTCTAGAGTTCCTAAAAGAAAAAGAAGACAAAGTTTATAAGTAGATAGGGGAAACCCATTTGCAGAGAGTCGCATGATATACCCATCTACAATGAATCGCATGGTGACGTCTAGTACATGCTCTCCAAAAATTGGAGGATAGAAAATATGAACACTCAACGCCCGGATCAACCTTTTAATTCGAAATCTACTTCTAAACTTCTGAAATGCATAGAAAATATGAACACTCAACGCCCGGATCAAAAAGAAAAAGCAGACAAAAACTGACAAAATGCCATAACCAAATCCAATTTCCAAAGAACGTTAAACGTGATTTCATAAACAGAAAAATTAACCAAATTAACTTCTATTGTTTTTCTTTTTCTTTTTTTTCATCTTTTTCAAATCTTCTTGTTTTAGAAGCAAACATTCACACTAACATAGACATCGACGCCGAAAACACATCTTCCAAATGGAACTAAATAATGAAAATCTGTAAGTAAAACCAGTAAAAGATAGTGGGAACAAAAGAAAAAAGTTAAAGAAGAGAAAGCTCAGGTCATCCTCTCTCAAAAGTCGACAGTGCTAGACTTAGACGAACGTCTCTCCAGAATACAAGAAAATCCCAGAATGATTTGGGAGATTCTGGGAGACTTAGAAACTATCAACAAAACAAGAACGCTTAAGAAGTTGTGATTCTCTTACCATGGCGGCTTCGTTTAAAAAAGCGCTACTGAAGCCAGAATCCTACGGAGCCCTCAAATTCTTCGATCTGCTCCTCGCCCCTCCAAAACCCTAATCTTTTCCCTACGCTAGCTAACTTATTTTAAAGGAAAATGCATGCTTGGTTCTGCATTGTGAAACCCTAAGTAAGAAGCGAAACCTCATTCTCCCCGCTTTTCTCTTCAATCTAAAGGAAAAGGGGATCGCCTTCGTCGGAGAAAAATCGCCCTCTGCGCGAGACGAAGAGTGAAACGGAGAAGTTCATGGGTATTTTGGCCATTCAAGATTGTCCAAACCTTAAGTGACCCTTCATCGGAATTAAGGCTGTAAAGTGGCATGTTTTTATAATTTCCCAACTTAGTGGCATGTTTTTCGAATATTGGCTGTAAAGTAGCACTTTTCTGAAATTTTCCCTTCATTATAAGTGGCAAATATTTTTTTTTATTTAAAACAAACAAGACAATACATGCAAGTTGAGTTGACAAGGTCGACAACCCAATGTGTTTAAAATTAAATATATATTGGAAGAACTTGACAATCCAACAAGACAAAATTAAAATTGATGTTGATGAATTCATTATATATATATATATACTCCGTTAAACATCGACTGATCAACAAGTGACAAAATATTCTTTTTGAAAACAAACAATGCAATACATACAACTTAAGATGACAAGGTTGACAACCCCATGCGATTAAAAGAAAAATGGAAGACATTAACAGCCTAACAAGACAAAAAAAAATGTTGACAAATTCATTACATGTGCATGTAGACACCCCATATTGCATAAATGAACAAAAATAGGGTGAAAGTGAATAAGAATATTTATATATGAATTTAATATTATATATATATATATATATATATATATATATATATATATATATATATATATCACCTAGTCATTTCGGAGCAAATAGATGGGCATCAACGAAAAGGAAGGAAAGGAAGAACCTCTAAACCTCAAAAAGATATCCAATGATAGAAGAAAAGAAAGCAGCATGCAGCTCTCCCAAGGAAATCTCGTCTCCTCTAAAGAAAGGAAAAATATCTGAAGTGGACTTCATCAACCTGCTCCCTGATATTACAGCTGATTCTTGTGGGAATCACTAAGCATGAAAATTCTTTTCTGGAACTGTCACGACCTTGGTCAAGCCGTGACACAATAGCACCTTAAAGACCAAATTTTGTCTCATTCTCCAGGGATGATCTTGCTCTCTAAAACCTTTGCTAAAAGATCTTTGGTTGAGAGAGTGGCTCATCGAAATGGTTTTGGGTCTAATTTTTTTGTTAACCCTTTGGTTAATCGCAGTGAGGGTTTCATAATTTTGAGGTAGGCAAATTATAATGCTTCTATCATATCTTACTTGGAATGGATTGTGATCCTGCATGTTTCTTTCAAAGGAAAATCTTGGATTATTTTTTTTATCCATGCAGACTCAAAAGCTGATGTTCAAGAGCATCAATGGAAGTATATAGAAAATGATGCTGCATCCTTTTCTTGTCCATGGATGATACTTGGTGACTTTAATGCAATGTTCAATCAATCGGAAAAGCGTGGGGGAGTGCCTGTCAATAGAAGACAAATGGCAAATTTTCAAAGCTTCATTAACAGTTGCCGCCTAACTGAAGTCAACATGAAAGGGACGAAATTTACCTGGTGTAACGGACAACAAGGCTTAAGAAGAATTTCAGAGAAATAGGATCGTTGTTTCATTTCTTTTGATGCCTTAGATCTGTTTATACATCCTATTGTCTATTCCCAACCAATATTTGCCTCTGACCATTGTCCTTTGTTAATTGATCTAGGTCATAAGAACAGAAGGAAATCTCAACCTTTCCGATTCGAGGCCTTCTGGCTACAAGAGAAGATGTGTTATGACACCATCAAGAATTCATGGAATACGCGTCACATTCATAGGTCTCAAGTTCTGGTGTGTTCCACACTGTCCAGACTAGCAAGGGAACTTCAAAGGTAGAACAAAGAGGAGGTTGAAAATCTTCATTGAAAGAAACATGACATTTTCAGTAAGCTAAAGTGGACGCAAGAGATGCTATCCATTCAAGCCACTGATTTGCTCGAAAATGATGAGAAAAGGCTAAGGAGGGAATACTTTGATATTCTTAGACAATTGGAGATGCTTTGGTTCCAAAAATAAGAATTAGTTGGCTTCATGAGGGAGATCAAAATACTTCCTTTTTATTATAAGTCTACCTTGATTTGAAGGCAAAAAAAAACTTCACGAATTCCTTGAAAAGAGGTGACAACAGTGAAACCCAGTCAAGGAAAAACTTGGAGGATTTAGTTGTGTCTTACTTCAAGGATGTATAAAAGGCTTCCACTCACATTACTAATTTTGAACTCCCTAGTTTAATTCCACAGGTAATTAGTGAGGAGCAGAACCATGTCATCTCCACAATTCCTAATCTTGAAGAAATCTAGAAAGTGGTGAAAAGTATGGGTCCTTTCAAGTGTTCCGGACCTGACGGCTTCCAAGGTATATTCTTCCAAAAGTTCTGGGATATTGTAGGACCTGATGTTGTGGAGTTAGTTCAAAATTTTTTTAATATTGGTATCATGCCGATTGATTTGAATAATACCCACATTGCTTTGATACCTAAGAATGCCCAACCTTGTAGAATTTCTAAATTTCGGCCCATAAGCCTTTGCAACTATGTTTACAAAATCATTTCAAAGCTCTTGGTCAATAGAATTAGGATTTTTTTGCATGATATTATCTCTCCAAATCAAGTTGCTTTTGTCTCTAAGAGGTTTATTAGAGATAATATTCCGGTTAATCATGAAATTTTGCACTTTTTTGGCAAACAAAAGAAAACCCACAAGGCTATGGCAAAGAAAATGTTGAACAAAGGTATGTATGCTCTCAAACTTGATTTCTCCAAAGCATACAATACATTTAGTTGGGATTTTTTGAAAATTTCCATCCAAGCTTATGGTTTCAATGAAAAGTCACCCATTTGATAATGGAGTGTGTGTCATCTGTTAAATATAGCATCTTGCTTAATGGTAATCCTGTTGGTTCCTTTGCTGCAGAAAGGGGTCTCCATCAAAGAGACCCGCTTTCTCTATGTTTGTTTATCCTTTGCCAATAGGTCCTTTCTCTTGCCATTAACAGAGATGAGGTTGACAGAAGATTTAGCGGTGTTGCAATCAGACGTAGTGGTATGTAGTTCACTCACCTCATGTACGCGGATGATATCAACATCTATGGGTTCACAAATGATCGGGAGGCTCATTCCATGTGCACACCATCTGCTGGGAGCGTCCAACTTTGCCAAAAGGAAATGGTGGTTTAGATATCAAGAGATCTCATCAAATGAAAAAAGCTTTAATTATGAAGGCTTCCTGGCACCTGGTGATTGATAAAAAGGGCCTGTGGATTCAATTTATGAAAAACTCCTATTTTCCTAACCGTAATTTCCAGGAGGCTGTCTTTTGGAACACCCATTCTTATGGGTGGAGACAATTGAAAGAGATGAGAACTTCGTTGAAGAAAGGAAGCGTGTGGACAATAGCTGATGGTACAAAGATTGACATACTCCAAGATAGATGGGTGGCAGGCTTGGAGACATTGCTGGAGGTCCAGAAAAATCATGCAAGCTTCAATCTTTAGAAGGTGAGTCAACTGATCAACCCAGAAACAAGTCAGTGGGATTATCAAGTAATCCAAACGTTTTGGGAAGGTATAACTCTCCAGAAAATCCTTTCCACGCAAATCTCTTATACATTGGGAAATGATAGGAAACATTGGGCGTTCACTTCTTTTGGTAACTTCTCAGTCTCTTTAGCTTATCGCTTATTTTTGGGCCCTCAAGTGCAGAACCAGAACTCAATATGGTTGAAATGTTGGCACATGAACGCCAAGCTCGCATAAACTTCTTTTTGTGGAAATGTTTATCGGACGGTTTGCCTACTGGTGACTTGTTATCATATAGGATTTCAATTATTGACAATGTCTGTGTCTTTTGTAAAAATGAACAGGAAACTTTGGAGCATCCATGGATGAAATGCCCCTTCTCAAGGGTGGTTTGCTTTCAGACTATGGGAGGAATTATTCAATCCTTGGGACCTCAAGCCTCTTTCTTCTAGTGGTTTTTCTACTTGTTTTCCTTAAAAATGCCAAACAAAGACATTTCTAACCTGGATTTTCTCTCCTAGGTTGCTTGCTTTGGCTGGGTGGTGTGGAGAAGCCGAAATTGAATTCTGTTTCAAGGAGACATACCTTCAGTTGCAGAAACTTGTAGAGAGATCCATCTTCTTCAACATGATTCTAAGCTGCTGATTTCAAGTGCATTGCCCCATCCCTCCCAATCCAGCCCTCAACAAGTTAAATGGAAGTTTTTAGCATCTCCTTTCATCAAGCTGAACTTTGATGGAGCCTATAAGAGTACACAACAGAGATCAGCTGCTGGTGGCGTCCTTTGTGACTGTTGGGGTCGTTTTCAAGGAGGTTTTGCATTTGAAACTGGTGCTTCTTCGGCTATTGTTGTTGAAGGATTAGTTGTTTTGGAAGGTATCAAGATGGTGGTGGCGCTACAATTCTCACATATTGTCATTGAGGGAGACTCTTCCTATTATTCATCTTCTCCAAAATTCAGAATCTAATGTGCCATGGAGTTTACCGGGTATCTTATATGAAGTTCGAGATATATGCTCCTTTACCTCCATTCAGTTCTCACATACTTTTAGAGAAGGGAATTGCGTTGCTGACTATTTGGCAAACTTTGCCATTGATAGATTTTCTGCTTCTTGGATTTCTTCTCCCCCTGCTGCTATTTCGTTACTGTTGCTAAAGGATGCTATGGGTTGTATTTTCTTAAGACATTAATATATTTCTGTTTCCTTACCAAAAAAAAGAAAGGCACAGGCTAGTATGCGGCAAGTACTATGAGACGATCTTGTGGCACTCAGTGGTATCGGTGTGAAATACAAGAATGGGGCTGACATCGTCGACCGCAAGAGGACTGCTGCTCAAATCGGATGCTGCCGCGTGGAGCGTATGACAACGGCACGATAACGCTCCTCAGCTCTGTTAAAATTGAATGAGCGGCAGCCAATTTTCTTCATCTCTCTCTTTCTTAAAAAACTAATTATCTTCAGAAACGAAACTCTAGAATCACCCTCTTCTTCCTATCTCCACAGCCCATATGTTTTTTTTATGAGCTCCTTATAACAAACAAGAAAGACAAAAACTTGCAAACCAGCAACTGTGAGATTTCTATCTTCTTTTTCGTTCACAAAAGATAAAGAGATGGGGGTTGGGTGCTCCCTTGGCGGAAGATAG
The DNA here is from genome assembly GCA_947561395.2 of Buxus sempervirens. Lineage (NCBI taxonomy): Eukaryota > Viridiplantae > Streptophyta > Magnoliopsida > Buxales > Buxaceae > Buxus > Buxus sempervirens. The sequence continues at coordinate 8,784,206 of OX387189.1, forward strand.
AGAATGAAAAGAATTTTCCTTTTGTTTTTCAACTAATGGCAAGGGAGACAGACAGAGATCATGAGATTCAAAAACCTGAAGATAAAGAAACTGAGAGAGATAAAGCAGAGATAGTCATTCGAGAGAACGCTAAACATAGGGGAGAGAGAGAGAATCAGCCATCCCTATTCTGGTCATGAACTGAGAGAGAAACTTGGAGAAGGAGGGAAGGACTGAGAGAGAAATAGAATCAGAGAAGCCAAAAAAAATTCAGAGGAGCTACCTTCTGTTGCAATCAAGAATGAACCAACACCCCTTAATTTGAAAATTCTTTCCTTTTCATTCAGGTCTAAGCCCATTTTTAGAGAGTTTTTCAATATCCTTCCAAAATTTTTGTCCCAAACTACCTGAAATTTCTGTTCTTCAATTTGAAATTTCCATATTTCAATCTCCTTCAACTTTCGAAATCCCTCAACTATTGCTCCAACCTCCTTCCAATGGATTCATTTCCAATGAGAGAGAACCTGGCATCAAATGAGAGAGAACCCGACATTGAAATGTCGTTAACGCAGATTCTAACGAGAGAGAACTTGGCATTTAAATGGTGTTAACGCATTTGAAGTCCTCTGTTTCGAAGGTAATACCTGAGAGCGAGAGCGAGAGAGAGAGAGAGAGAGAGAGAGAGAGAGAGAGAGAGAGAGAGAGAGAGAGAGAGAGGTAAAATGAATTCCCGCCTAATTGACCTTGATGGAGAAGACAAATGGAGAGCGTTAACACCTCTTCGATGACGTGGTCATTTGCTCCACGCAGTGTCATCCTATTAAAGAGGCAGGATCTGCAGCGCAACAAAGCGGCAGACGATGTCAGCCCGCAAGAATGGATGCTCGTGTCAAGAGAGGACCCCACACATCCAAATTTCATACCATTAGATTTTGGTACCAGAGGAAATGCGATCAAGTACTACTCAAAATAAATGCTATCAATTTCTCCTCCTTCAGTACTACTTGATGTTACCACTAGTTTGGAATCATCTGCCACAGGGTATATAAGTGCCGCAGACCCTGCAGTTTGCGTCAGATGTTGCTACATGCAGCATTTGACGACCTTTATTTTTTTGGATGTGAAAACTCAAAAGTCGTCTAACCTAGGAGCAGGACCCTGCAACAGAGGATGTTGTAATGTCCTAGAAATTTGAATAAGGGTAGTTTAATAATTTCCTAATTACCTTAATTATTTAAATAAGATAATTAAATAATCATTAGACTTAAAAACTTAATTAAACTCAAGAATGAATTAAATTGAATTTATATAGCAAGATTTATGACCTATTAAGTGGAAAATGGCACTTTAGTAATTATACTTGGTTAGGAGTCCTAAATTGTGAAATTAGTAAAGTTTTAGGATGATTAGGTAATATTTAAAAATACAAATAAATAATAGGACGAAAATTAGTTAAATTATAAGTTAAAGATTAAGTGAAATTCTAATCCTAGTTAGATTAAGATAGTCTAATAAGATTATAATCCTAGTAGGAAATCTAATTCCTAATTGAAATAGGAAACCCTACCCCATTATAAATAGAAAGCTAGGTGTAGACACCCCAAAATTGTACGATTTTTGATAAATCTTGAAGGAGAGAAATATCTTATTGGAATTTTCAATTCTTGGCATTGGGTTTGAGATCCTTAACCCATTTGAATCCAAAACCACAAAGGAAAATGCCCAAATTCAATCTTTTACGCGAAGTCAAACTTTTTCCGGTTGAATTTTGTTGACTTTTGACCCCAAAAAATGAAATATTTTTTAAGGCAAGATTTCAAGATAATTTTTCCCGGTAATCAGGTTTTTAGCAATGTTATTGCATAAATGAATTTTTTTAGCCTTTAAATCTTGACAAATACCTTGGTATTAACATGTTGAACTTTTTTACCAGACTTGAAAAAATTTAGCCTTGAACTGGAAAGTTGACTTTTATTTACTTGGATTTGGGTCTAGAACTATTTTTAATGGATTCAAATGGGGGGGGGGGGGGTGTTTACTTATTTACATGTAATATCTTAAGTAAATGGAGATTAAAAAATACGAGGACATTTATTTAAATGATATTACATGTAAATAAGTATTGCCTGTGCAGGTAAGGGTCAAAAAAGGTGAAAAATTGAACAAATCTGTGCTGTCCGCAATTGGTATGCGGTCAAGGCATGTCCGCATTTGGTATGTGGACAAGGCATGTCTGCATTTGGTATGCAGTCAAGGCATGTCCGCAATCCAAATGCGGACACAGACAATTTTGGGCGTTTTCGTAAAATCTCGATTTTTGAGCCTTGTTACTATTTTGTTCTTTTCTCTAGGGTTTTGTGCGGCCGTTTTACCCTCATATATACTCCAACTCTTGTTTCTAAAACTGAATTGGAACATTCTAGAACCTCTTAAGACCACCCCTGCCCCTGCTCTTGCTTATAAATAGGAGGCCTCTCCTCAAGCAAATGGCTGAAGATTGTGGATGAGAATTGAATGTTGGAAGTTAGAATTGAGAATTGAAGGCTAGAATTGTGGCTAAGAATTGCTGAGAAGAAAACTCCAAGTGAAGAAGAGAACCCCTGCCTTTTTGCTTTCTCAAGTACAAGTAAGCTTCTCAACTTCTTTATTTTTCTAGTTTTAATTTCTAGGATAGTTCTAATCTTCTCCCTTTCTGTAGTATAAGGCCTGTGTGTGATTGTAACCCCAAACCTTAATCCAAGTGCCTCGAGTATCTTCTCTAGCCGTAAAACGTGAAGAGAGTTCTAGGGGAAAGGAGGACAGGAATGGTTCCGTAGGGCAGACCCCCATATACTGTAACCTTAGAAATATGTAGTTGTAGTATTTTGTTTAGGTTGTATAATTGATTATTGATGAAATATGAAGGAATACTCTGGATCTATGCTATTCACAGCATTAGATCTCCTTTTCCTTCTAGATTCTGATTTTTTACATTGTTTTCACCCTTTTTATGTTTTTTGATGTTTTTAGTCGTTTAGGCTAAGATCTTGGATCTGCCATTGTCAATATGGTAGATCTGGATTCAGAAGCCTTCAAGTAATCTCTAGGGTTCCATGAAATGGTTTTTAAGTTATTTTAAAAACATGAACAATACTTGGCAACCACCTTGTGTGGATGAATGGGGGTGCCTAACACCTTCCCCTGTTCATAACCTAATCTCCTTATCCATCTCTGGTTTACTTTTTTTTTTTTTTTGAATTAGAGTTATTTTTACTCTAATTTGTTTTTTTATTATTTCTTTTATTTGATTATTTTGGGTGTCCATTCACACCGTAAAAAGGAATGGTGGCGACTCCATGTTATTTTAATTGAGCCTGTGTGATGATAAAGGAAAGTCATTGAATTGTTTTTTTCCCTATGTCTCACACTAGGGATTATTTTTAAGACTTTTGACTTATTAATGGAGATCTGAATATGGAGAGAGACCTGTGAGACATGAAAAAATCAATTCAATGACTTCCTAATCATCACACGGGATTGGTTAAAAACAAAGAGTTGCCACCATTTTGTTTAGGTGTGAATGGATACGAAAATATCAAATAAACACAAAAAGGCAAATTTAGGGTAAAAATAGCCCTATTAAACAAAAACAACCAGAGATGGGTAAGGGGATTAGGTTATGAACAGGAGAAGGTGTTAGGCACCCCTATTCATCTACACAAGGTGGTTGCCAGGTATTGTTCATGTTTTCGAAGGAAAAAAGAAGGCTTGCTAATTAAAACAAAAGTAAAATAAAAATAAAAGAATGCATGGATTTTTTCCATGTGAATGATCCAATTAATTCGGGATACTTCTTATGAAAACAAGAGCCATTTACTTGGGTTTCATGATTCGCTGAAATCAAGATAAAGAAAACAAATCTAAAGTGAAAACTTCAAAAATCTGGCTTCAAGTTAAATTCTGGAAATCTAGAAAAAATATGATTTTTATAAAATATTGCAAAATTGAACTTGAACAGTCCAGGATACAGGTATAGCCCATATTTCATATTAGATCAAGAAATCAAAACCAAAAATACCTACGTTGATGAAGAACATCGAAAGGGGAGAACTTAGACCGTAGGGTCTTCTCTCAAACATGAAAAAACGACTCAAAAACCACCTCATGAAACCCTAGAAGTTATTTTCAGGCTTCTGAATCCAGATCTGTCATATAGATCATGATAGATCTAGGATCTTAGCCTAATATAATAAAAATCACGAAAACAGTGCTGTAGGTGCAAAAGTGTGAAAAATCTCAACTATAGGAGAAAAAGAGGATCTCATGCTATAAACATCATGGATTCATATGATTCATTCAAATTAAACATAAAAACCATTAAAACATGATCAGGATATTCAAAACAGCCACATCTCACAGATTAAAGCACATGGGGGTCTACTCTACGGATCCACCTGTTCCCCTTTCCCCTAGCTCTCTCTTCACGTTTTACGGCTAGAGAGGATTCTTGAGGTACTTAGAGACAGGTTTGGGTATACAAGCACAATCAAAGCCTTATTCTATAAAAAAAGAAAAGAACAACAGATTATAGGGTTCTATTCTAGGGATCCACCTGTTCCCATTTCCCCTAGCTCTCTCTTCACGTTTTATGGCTAGAGAGGATTCTTGAGGTACTTAGAGACAGGTTTGGGTATACAAATATAAACCAGGCCTTATTCTACAGCAATGGAGAAGATCTGATTACTTCTAGAATTGAAAACAGAAAATAAAAGGGAAAAGGGACTTACCTGGATTGAGCAAGTAGAGCAGCAGGGGTTCCCTTCTTCACTTGGAGCTCTTTAGACTTCAAATTAATGGCCCTTTGCTTGAGGAGAAGCCCTCTATTTACAGGCAAACCCAGGGGCATGGTTGGTCCAGAGGGATATACCATGATCCTCTAGATTGGATTGAAAGATAGGGATAATGCCCATCCATGGCCAACAAAGATAATTCGAATAAATAAATAAATAAATAAATAAATAAATAAATTCGCTTACCTAGAGAGATATTTGGATGCAGATAAGGCTCAGAAATCGAGCAAGGATAAAATTCGCACAAATCTCCTGTGCCCGTATATACATTGCGGGCAAGTGGTGTCCGCATTCTTAATACGGGCACTGCATGTCCGTATACAAAATTCTGGCGCAACCAGCCCGCAAATATAATACGGGCATTGCCTGTTTGATGAAATTTTATGCATTTTTGACTTGTTTCAAATCCCAATTACATGTTTTTAATTATTTTCTCATTTTGTAGTGCAATTTGGGGTGTCTACAACTGCCCCCTCTTTGCTGGTAATTGGAACCAATTACGAGCAGAGAGCAAAAAGACCCACCAATTGCACTTTTTGAGATTTTGTCTGACTAATTGCACTTTGCAAGGATTAAAAGGATGATTTTGGAAAAATAATTTGTGTGGAAGATTTGCTGAAAAGTCCTTAACCTTAAGGGGAAAATCCTCCTCTCTAGTCTCACTGAGCACTCGTGGCTATGAAGAGAGATTTGAGACAAAATTTTTAAACAAAAGTGGGTAAGGTGGAAATCCTTGCAACTTACAACTAATATAAACATTAATCTCCTGAAAAATGTAAAGAAAATGATGAAACAAACAATTTTCTGATTTGCTCGTATTTGTATTGCGGGCAAATGATACCCGAAATTTAAATATGGGCGCCTGGCCGCATTACCTTTGTGGGTATCTCCCGCCCGTGTATCTTCTGTGGGTTTTAGGGCTTTCTTATTTGCACCCGCGACTACCTTTCTTCATTTCTGCTCGCATTTCCCCTAAATCTTGCTGCGCCCGCACCCTCTTCTCAGGTTTTCTGATCTTCACTCTCCGACTAATCTTCTCTTCCCCGGCGACCACTATTCTCCAGCAACCTTCATCACCTCCGGTGAGCTTGCTTTATTTCTGGCGACTATTTTCGTTTCTTCTTCCACTGTTGTGATTGTGATCAAGCTTTTGGGTGTGCTTTGAATCATTTCAAACGACCGTGAACACTCCTTGAAGCTTTGGTGAAGTAAGGTTTCAACTTTGCTTGCAAAACTTCCTATTTCAATCGAGACAGGTAAGTGGCCGAACATCAATCCTTTTGCAAGCAATATATTGACAGCATCCATATGATTGAACAAGCTTGATTAATGCATGAATTTGACTCATTGTCCTTGATTGAAAAGAATCCCCCAATTTCCATGTTCATTGTTGGAAATACACATGATTCTTGTATCCATGCGACCAGAAATGAATTTTTGCCTGATTTGTTTTCTTTGTCTTGAATCTTTGCTTGGCCTGAGTTACTTCTCATGTGATTTTTCTGTTTGGCCGAAACTTGTTCCCGAGCTATCAATTTTGATCTTGGGTTCCTTGGTGAACAAATTCTCAAACTTTTGCTTTTGTTGCATTGTTCAACACTGAGTTGATGGAATTTTGTCAATGTTCCATTCAAAAATTTCAACATGTATTCGATGAGTGACTTTTGATCCTCTGTTCCTGCATGAATTTTGATGTATCTGTATGAATAAATCCCCAAATTACTCTATGTCTCATTGCTACGACTTGTTGATTTTGATCTGATTTCTTTTCATGCATGCTCTTCATGCCCTCTGTTTGAATCTATACTTGAGGTATTGCTAGGCTATTGATCTAACCACTGTAGCTTGAAATGGCCACTCTTGAACTGACTTCTAGCCTTACCATGGATTTACACTTGAATAGGCCGGGACTTGTAATCTTTGAACTCTTGTTCATGCTATTTTAGCATGCTTTGAAGGCCCTGAAATCAATCAAGATCAAGCAATTAGGGATTATAAAATTTCAATCCTTAATACACCCCTTTCTTTTCTTTTTTCTTTTCTCTTTTTTCGGTCATATAAAAAGAATATACAAGAAGCCTAAACTCCCTATATATAATTTTTATATATTTTCTTGATTGAAGCAAAGACAATAAAAAAAGATGCAATAATTTTCTCAAGATATTTTTGAAGATAAAAAAGAAACTCCTTCAGTTGACTCTTGATTTGGTCGGGAGCTTTTTCTCCCATTCTTCATTTTTTCCTTTTTCCTGCAAATCAATTAAACTTAGTTAAAATGAAAATCAAGCAATAAAAATTTTTAACAAGAATAATGAAACATCTCCCTAATTTGAACCGTAGATGGCCCGCATTCGATCAGCTTCTAGGAATCCTGCTGATGAGCCCTCTTCTTCTAGGGTTTAGCAGGATCATGCTGATGTGGCCTCATCTTCGAGGAGCCGGAGTTGGGTGCAGATTCTTCTAGCCCTTCTTGCAGGTGAAATACGTATTTCTTTTCTCTTTCTCTTTTCTTTTTTTTTCTTTTCTATTCTCCTGACGCTTTTCTTCTTTTTTGCAGTTTTTTGCTAGAGTTTATATTCCCTATTTCCGCCCTAACTCTACGATGCCGAAGGAGACATATCCTATGGCTCGTAGATGGTGCCATGTGGAGCACGACTCTGAAAAGAATCGTTCTAGGTCTGCCCGGGCTCATCTGGATAGGCTGTATCGGACCGAGGTAAGCTTCTTTAGTTCTTCGTTTTTTCCCTTTCTTGAATCACATGCCTAATTCTCATTTTTTTTCTCAGCTGTTCGTTCCCCGGATGGAGGACATTCATGAGGTGCTGGCCCTGCATGCTACCAGAGATGATTTGTTTGCCCTTGACTAGAGGCGTCAGCGTTACCAGTTCTTTATTGGTCAGATGAGCAGCATCTGGTACTGCGGTGAGCGCTTCTTTTATCAGAACATTGGAGAGCCTCGGATTCCTGCCATCCCTCCGGATACTGCCCCTTCCTTTCCTCCTATGCCTGTTGATCCTGCTCAGTTCCTAGATTGGACTGATGTAGAGACTTTGTTGGAGGAGGGTGACTATGATGCCTGGTTTAGGCAGGCCTCAGTTGGGTGCCTCATGCCACATATGCCTGTCCGTGGCGGAGTCATGGAGATAGGAGGGGTAGTGATCAGGGCCTATGATACCACGGTATGCCTTCCCCCCTCCCCCCCCCCCCTTTTTTCATATCTTCCATCCTTTTATTTGACTTGGTATTTTCTGACAACCTTTATTCTATTTCAGGAGGCTCAGTTGGCAGAGATTCGATCTCGGTATACTGATATAAAGCGCCAGCGAGATGCCGCTATAGCTGAGCGGGATGCCCTCTTTATCACCATTGCCGACCTCCGGGGCCAGCTTGCAAGGGCACAGGGCCAGGCGGGTCCTTCTGGTGCACAGGACCAGGCGGGTCCCTCTCATACTCAGGTTAATTCTTTCACCTTTTTCAATTTCGGCTCTTATATCTGTTTATCCTGTTCTGATTAGAATTGCTTTTCTTATTTTTAGGATGACACAGCTGGTCCTTCTTCACCCTATATACACATCCCCACGGCGAGGTCTTTTCTGTGTCGCTGATGTAGCTCGTGACTCCTTATGGATCTATAGAGGTGCCTGCAGTAGAGCCCGAGATTCGAGACCGAGGTTGTGCCTACTGCTGCCCCTACTACTGAGGATATTCCAGAGTCTGCCCCGGTACCAGAGACAGCTCCAGATACAGCCACTGAGATGGATATGGAGTCGGCTGGGGATGCCGCTGTGGTGGAGCCTACCGAGGAGGCTGTGGTGATAGAGGAGGCCTCTGTTGAGCCTGTGGAGCCTATGCCTGATGTTGATGCTCCTGGGGCATCTGTTCCTGCTGATCCTGCCATGGAGCCTGCTGTGACAGAGGAGGTGCCTGAGCCTACTGCCGAGCTTGTGACTGAGCCAGTCCCTGCGGATTCTGATACGGAGTCGGGGGGATATATAGATACCTCGGGGTACGTTCCACTTGATCATCCCACTGCTGGCCTTGTGCCTTTATATATGTGGTATGATATTCAGTCTATTTTGAGCAGGATGACCTGTAGCACAGCTCGTTGTCTTGTGGAGCATATTTTCGAGCGCCAGTGACCTTCAGGCAGTGGTCGAGGCAGAGGATGTGGTCGTGGCCGCAGGGGTGGACCTGGATAGATAGATTAGATTAGGATATCACATGTACTTGTATTTTGACAAAATGATGTACACTTTCATATATATAAAAGAATTTTGATTCATTTATGCTCTTTTTTCTTTCATTTCCTGCTTTTCTTGCATGATATATGTTAAAGCAGGGACAAATGAAGCCTAGGAAAGCATTAAAATTGAAACTCCCCATTTTTTTGCATTTTTTCAAAGAAATCGTATTTATACTACGAACAAGCTGTGCCTGTAATGTTAATGCGGGCGCACTCTGCCCGTAAATTTTTTACGGACACACGGTGCCCGTGATTTTAATGCGGGCGCGATATGTCCGCATTTTCCATACGGGCACGCGGTGCTCGTTTTGTAAATACGGATTTTATTGCTTTTTCGATTTTTCTATATAAACTCATGGGGAACATCATTGTGATGTTTTTAATAGTTTGAAAACTCCCTGAGCCCTCCGTATTTTGCTTTCCTTGGCTTCTTTGGTGCTTCCATGGCTTCCCTCACCCCGTTCTCTTCTGTCGATGAATCTCCTCCTGTAAGACAACCTGTTAGATCAAAACCTCCTAATCTTACCAGGTACAATGTTGTGGATTCCTTCTATGATAGGTGGGTTAACTCTATGACCCTTGATGAGGAAATTCGCTGGGATTCCATCCACTTAGGCCACATCCTACACATCCCTAAAATTCCCTTTAAGTGGGAAATCATTGAAGCTTTGATTGGACACTGGGTGCCTGAATTAAATCTCTTCGGCTTTGATGACAAAAATATGACTCCTACCATTGAAGAAATTGAAACCATCCTTGGCCTAAGGTTTTCTGAAAAAGTAGTGAACCCGCCCCTTAAGCCTAGCTACAAAAAGGAGGCATCCACCTTCTTGGGTATAGGGAAGAAAGACTTAGGAAATTCTGATACACTGTTGACTTTGTCCAAGACCTTTCTGACTGAAAAACTTCTAAAGGATGACAACAAGGATGCCTGGTTTAATGCTTTGACTTTGATAGTGGTCAACCAGTTGCTCTTTCCACGAGTGATGACCAGGTTGACTTGGCTCTCATCTCAGTTGTCTGCCAAGTTAGGGAACGTGAGAGATTGGCCCCTATGATCTTGGCAGAGATATACCAGGCCCTGACTGACTGCTATTTCAGGAAGAAGAAGCGCTTCCTTGCATGAGCCCCTATCCTACAGGTAAAAAAAAAGGAATTTTTTTTCTTCTTCTTTCTCTTCTTTTTTCTTCTTCTTCTTTTTTTTTTCTTTTCTTTTGAAATAAATTAAAATACTTCCCTTTTCTGCAACTTTGGTTACTTGACCACCTGAGTCAGGTTGAAGAGATAACTCGCCGCTTCTTTCCAAGATTGAAAGTTCCTATTTTGATGAGCAACAGGGGGTGTCCTAACATCCAAGGTGGCAAGCAAGGTTGGTTCACTTTCTTGGGTACACTTCAGGATGATTAGGTGAGATGGCCTAGCACGTATCAGCCCAATCCAGAGACAGTGATCAGTTTCAGAGATAGGAACTTTCTGGTCCTAGCAGGCTTGAAATCTACTGTTCTCTATCTTCCTTTGAGGGTTCTTCAGCAGTTTGGAGTGACCTAGGGGATCATGATCCCAACTGGATATGAGAACTTCCTTGGGCCACTTACACCAGCCACCATGGGGCTAAATGCTCGGTTAATGAATGAGTGGTCCTATGTTCATTTTCTGCGGGGCCCGGTCTTTTCTGAGTCCCATGTGAAGGATTATCATTTCTGGATCATAGAGCAGGTGCAAAGTCATGCCCCAGTACCAGCGGATCCTCCTGCAGTTCTTCCCCCTACTTATGAAGACATCCTGGAGTCTGAAAGGGCAACCCACAAGCGGCTTCAACAAATATGGGTACGAGAAGCCCAAGAACTCAGGATAAAAGGTATTGATCTGGAGAGGCGACTTGAAGAGCAGGTGTCTTGCCACATTGCTATGGAGAAGAAACTTGAGGAACAAAGACAGGTTCGTCGCTTTGAAGTCCGAGCGATGTGGAAGAAATATCAGGATTCCTTGGCTGACCTTAGGGCATTGAAGATCAAGCAATCACTTTCAGATGAGGTCATCTCCTTTTTTAGCGATCCAAATGCAGAAGGAGCTTCTGGAATCATTGCAACTAAGGCGGCTCGGATTAGGGAGCTTGAGGAGTAGTTAGGGGATAGGGATTAGATTTTTTTTTCTTTTTTCTTTTTTTTTCATACCTTTATTCAAAAGCAAACTCCAATAGTGGAAAGACAAAGGATTTAATTCAAAAAATACGTTTTATATTATTGGCCTCAGAATTCTCAGATGCTTGTAAAAACAGAAGTATTTGATTTCTCATCACTGGCCAAAGTATAGTTTTTTTTTTTTTTTTAAATTTGATCCAAAACACTTAATCACATATAATTAAAGGAATTAAAATCAGGTTGAATAATGAAAAGGGTAATCCAAGCAATAGGGAGAGACCAAACCCGTCTATCCTGTGACCTTTAGAATCATCCTCAAATGGCTTTTCCACCATGACTAACCCTGATAATCTGCTCAGTTTCTAGTGCTCATGCTATTTTCAAACTTGGACCACATGATCAACTCAACCCTTGATTCTTCTTTCCTTTTTTTTTCTATTTTTTTCCTTTTGCCAATATTGCCCCTAGCGCCAATTATGGTTTTCACTAGGGCCAGTTTCTGCATTCTGTCATCACCAATATTACTATGAAAGTTGAGTGAATATACTAAAATCACCGAGGGCTTAAGAATAGGACAAAACAAAGGCTAAGCTCGGTTTATGAAAAAAAAGGTATTAAAGGCTCAAAATTTTCTAAGTGTGAAAATAGGTCAACCAGACTTACAGTCTTGATGAGTTTGATCCCATTCCCCAAAGTGTATTCTTTTCTTTCCTTTTTGTACTTGATTTTCATTTGCCCCTATTTATTTATTTATTTATTTTTTTCTCTTTGCCCCAATTGGCTTTGCCCCAGTATAAGACTGTAAGTCCAGTTTAGGTTTTATCAAAAAGACGAACAGGCTCGAATTGGCTTGACTAGGGATGAAAATTTTGGGAAATAAGGAAAAATGGCCTCAGATCATTTCCTAGTGATATTCAATCAAGGGAAATATCTCTTTACTGCATCAGAGTTAATTGGCTCAGGAAAATCTTTCCCATCCATTTATGTTAAGATGAGAGCACCCCCTGATAGGACCTTTTTGACAACATAAGGCCCTTCCCAATTTGGTTTGAATTTTCCACGAAGGTTTTCCAAAAAGGTTAAAATTTTCTTCAATACTAAATTTCCTTCTTGGAAAGTTCTAGGCTTCACCTTCTTATTGTAAGCCCTGACCATTCTCTTCTGATACAATTGACCATGATAAAGTGCTTTCAAACGCTTTTCTTCTATCAGATTGAGTTGATCATGTCTTGACTGTATCCATTCAGCTTCTTCTAATTCAACTTCCATTAGAACTCTTAGTGAAGGTATTTCCACTTCAACTGGTAAAACTGCTTCCATCCCATAGACCAAGGAGTACAGGGTTGCCCCAGTAGAAGTCCGGATTGAGGTTCTGTAGGCGTGTAGCGCAAGTGGCAGCATTTCATGCCAATCTTTGAAACTCACTACTATCTTCTGAATGATCTTCTTTATATTCTTATTCGCTGCTTCCACTGCCCCATTCATCTTTGGTCTATAAGGAGCTTACTTGTGATGGGTAATTTGAAACTGCTCACATATCTTCCTCATATCCTTGTTCTTAATGTTTGAAGCATTGTGTGATACTATGGCACTTGGCAAACCATAGCGACATATGATGTTGTGCTTCAAGAACTTAAGAACATGGTTACTTGTGATATTTGCATACGAAGCTGCTTCTACCCACTTGGTGAAATAGTCGATTACTACAAGTATAAACCGGTGCTCGTTTGATGCTTTTGGAGAGATCATTCCAATGACGTCTATACCCCACATGAAGAAGGGCCATGGAGATGTCATGTTGTGCAATTCACTTGGAGGTGCATTCTTGTTATCACCATATACTTGGCAAAGATGACACCTTTTGACATGTGTATAGCAATCGTGCTCCATTGTCGATCAGTAGTATCCCAATCGCAGAATCTTCTTTGCGAGCATATTTCCATTCATATGGGGCCCACAAACTCCTCAATGTACAGTTTCGACTAACCTTTTTGACTCAGTCTTGGCAACACACCTGAGTAATATATCATTATGTGACCTCTTGTACAACTGTCCACCACTTAGTAAGAACTGATCCGCCAACCTCTGTATTGTTCTTTTCTCAGTAGAAGTGACATTTTCTGGCAAACTCCGATCATTTAAGAAGTTCTTAATGTCTTGAAACCATGGTACTTCTTCTTCTGGTGTCTCTTCTAGAGCAAGGCAATAAGCTGGTTCATCTCTGACTTCAATTTCCAGTGGTCTAATATCAACACCTTTTAGCATACTGACCATTGAAGCCAACGTTGCTAGAGCATCTGCGAATTGGTTCTTGGCCCTTGGCATATAGTTGAAGGAAATTCGAGTAAATTTAGTGCTTATTTCTTCCAAATACTTGTAATAGGGGATCAATTTGTGATCCTTGGTTTTCCATTCACCAGTTTTTTGGAAGATGATAAGACTCAAATCTCCATATACGTCAAGTTCCTCCACTTCATGGTCTAAGGCTGCTTGTAACCCAATTATGCATGCTTCATACTCTGCAATATTGTTCATGCACTGGAACCTCAATTTTACTGCGATTGGGATGTGTGACCCATCTGGCTTGATAAAAAATGCCCCTATTCCATTTCCATTCATGTTGGCGGTCCCATCAAAGAACATTTGCCAAGAGCTTTCACTTTCTTCTTCTTCAGTAAAGAGAATTGCCTTATCAGGGAAATTTGTCTTAAGAGGTTGGTAATCTGGTAAAGGATGTGCAGCTAGGTGATCTGCAATGGCTTGACCTTTAATGGCCTTCTGAGTGATGTATGTGAGGTCAAATTCAGAAAGTAACAACTGCCACTTTGTCGTTCTGCCAGTTAGAGCCAGTTTCTCAGATAGATACTTTAAAGGATCCATTCGGGATATTTGTAAGGTGGAATGACTAAGGAAATAATGCCTCAGTCTCTGAGTTGCCCATAATAAAGCACAACAGGTCTTTTCCAAAGGGGAGTACTTGGCTTCATATTCTGTGAACTTCTTACTTAGATAGTAAATCGCCCTTTCATTTCTGCCTGTCTCATCATGCTGCCCCAAGACACACCCATTGACGTCTCCAAAACTGACAAGTATAGAATCAGTGGTCTTCCTGGAGTTGGTGGCACTAGCACTGGTGGATTCAATAAATATTCTTTTATTGTGTCAAAGGCTTCTTGGCAATCGTTGTTCCAGATTGTCGGGTTATTCTTTCTCAGAAGCTTGAAAATTGGTTCATAGATAGCAGTAAGCTGTGCTATGAACCGGCTTATATATTGAATCCTTCCAAGAAAACCACGAACCTCCTTCTCTGTTCTAGGTGAGGGCATTTCAATGATTGATTTGGCCTTAGCTGGGTCGATCTCAATTCCTCTTCTGCCCACTACAAATCCCAACAACTTTCCTGATGTAGCCCCAAAGACACATTTTGCAGGGTTAAGCCTTAGATTGTATTTCCTGAGCCTGTCAAACACCTTCTTCAAGTTGATCAAATGGTCTTCTTCTTCATATGATTTGGCTATCATATCATCTACGTAGACCTCCATCTCTTTATGGATCATATCATGGAATAATACTGTCATGGCCCGTTGGTAGGTTGCCCGGCGTTCTTAAGCGCAAATGGCATGACAATATAGTGGAAGGTACCCCAAGGTGTAATGAAAGCCGTTTTCTTTTGATCTTCCTTAGCCATCTTAATTTGATTGTACCCAGAGAAACCGTCCATGAATGAGAACAAGCTATGCACAGTAGTGTTTTCCACCAAGATGTCGATGTGTGGAAGTGGAAAATCATCCTTTGGGCTTGCATTATTCAAGTCTCTATAGTCTACGCACATTCTGACCTTTCCATCCTTCTTTGGTACTGGCACTATATTGGCCAGCCATTCGGGGTATGTGGAGACTGCCAAGAATCCTGCTTGGAATTGTTTGACCACTTCGTCTTTGACCTTCAATGTCCACTCAGGTTTCAACCTTCTCAACTTCTGCTTAACTGGCTTAACATTTGGTAGAATTGGTAGCCTGTGCACAACCATGTCAGTGTCTAACCCTGGCATATCCCAATACAAATCACGCAAATACATCTTCATAATCTGCCAAGAACCGTGTCATTTCATCACGTTGCACCTCAGATAGGCATGCCCCATTCTTCACTATTTTTGGGTCATCTTCGGTTCCTAGGTTTATTGATATGATCTCCTCAATATTGGGTTGGACTCCCTTTTCATGACACTCCAATTGATATGTGATTTCTTTTGGAGGGTCGTCTTCTTCGTCCTCGGTCTCTTCCTTAACCCCCATTAGGTCAAAGTCGAGCTCAAGGTCGAAGTCATACTCAACCTGATCCAATACCGTTTGCTTATAGGGTTCATAAGTGGTTTGGACCTTTTTGAAAAATTTAATTTTTCTAGAAAAAATGGGAAAATCCTTTTGTGTTTTTTGAGAGCCTTCTAAAAAATCTTTTCCTGAAGACGAAGGCTCATTAAAACCTTCAGGAAAAGGGCATTCCACTAATGGAGTTTTTTTTTTGGAAGCCATGTCTGTTTGCCAAACAAACGCAGCTTCAAAAGTAAGGGGAGCTTCTTCCCAATTGTTCAAAATAAAAGAATCTGGAGCAGGGGTG
The DNA here is from genome assembly GCA_947561395.2 of Buxus sempervirens. NCBI lineage: Eukaryota > Viridiplantae > Streptophyta > Magnoliopsida > Buxales > Buxaceae > Buxus > Buxus sempervirens. Next base: position 8,800,015 of record OX387189.1, read on the forward strand.
ATAACACAAGCCTGCTCCCCAAGCTCAGGGTCCGCATCCGAAATCACCAGTACTGGGTGAGTTGCATCGCCTTCTTCTACTGTAGGGCTTGTCCCAGATGAAACTTCTACTGCAGCCCAGTCAATGAAGGGTAGCTCATCTGCTCATTCTTCTTGGTTGCCTTCAGTCATGGCAAAAAAGGCTCCAACGTCCTCAGAAAAATCCTACTCCTGTTCTGCCCGTGGCTCAGGTTCATCCAATGCTTGCGGAGGTGAAGGTAGACATATGGTTGCAAGGTTGGGGACTTGGGTTTCTAGAATGGGTTGATGTTATAGTATGGGGGTTTGGACTGATCTTGAGGAAGAGACAGCTGAATCATGTGAGAAAGCTTCAGAAAAGTTTCCCTGATGTGAGGGAATTTCATATTTTCCATCTCCTTCTGTCTTCTCCAATTTCTTGGCTTGGACCCCAATCCTGCTCTAGGGACCAGCTTCTTAACCTTTACCGGTTCTATCCTTCCTTGTAGGTTAACCCCCAGACCTTTTCCCGAGTGGAAATTGTACTTTCCCAGAACTTTCTTAACCATTTTCTCAGCACAAGTCAACTTCTCTTCTTTTTCCTGATACCCCGCAGGTATGAAATTGACAGTTTCAAACTGGAAAGAGTGAAATGCCATCTTGTCTGTAGTCATTTCTATGTTTATGTAGGTACATCAGGGGACCACATGGGAGGAACCAAATTTTCAGCTAGGACCGTAATCACCTTTTGCCCTCTAATGTATTTAACTCTTTGGTGGAGGGTAGATGGTATGGCCCTAGCCGTATGAATCCATGGCCTTCCTAGGAGTAGGTTGAAAGCTTCCGGTATATCCATCACTTCAAATGTGATGTTAAAAATATACGGTCCAATAGTGACCGGCAATTCAACCTCCCCTAAGGAGTGTGTTTTAGAGCTGTCAAAGGCTCTTATGATTCTCCCATTTTGTTTAATCTTATTTTGCTCTAGACCGAGCTTTACAAAGGTAATTAACGGGTAGACATTCAGAGCCGACCCATTATCGATTAAAACCTGGGCTATCATGCAACCCTTACTGAGCACAGCTATGTGCATAGGATCAACATGATGGTACCCTACTGGGCTGATATCGGTTTCAGAGAAAGTTATGACATTATGAGATAAAATCTGCCCAACCATCTTGCCTAGTTGGTTTGGTTCAATATTTTTAGGCACATGTGCCCCCTGAAGTACCCTTAACAGGGAGTCCCTATGTTTTTCAGAATTCAACAATAATCCCAGTATTGAGATTTGGGCAGGGACTTTATTTCACTGCTCAATGACATTGAACTCACTCTTTCTGATGATTTTGATGAGGTCAGCACCCTCACTGTCAATTACCTGAGGGGCATTTTCCCCTACCTTGGCCTTTCCTTTATTTTTCTCTTTCTCGGCTTCTTCCCTTTCCTTCTCAGTCTCCTTTGGTTTCTCTCCCTCTCCTACACACTTTCCTGACCTCATCATGAGGTTCACTTCTTTCTTGCTTTCTGCCTCAGCTGCAGGGAATGTGGTGGTGAAGCCTTCGTTGTAGTTCCACGGTACAGCCGATTCAGAGTAGGAAGGCTTAGGGACATTTATCACTAATAGGGGAAGTTTGGACTTGGATGATGAAGTCTAAGTGTGAGGAACATCAACAACCAATGGTGGAAATTGTTTTGGTTGAGGGGTTACAGAAGTAACAGAAGCATTGAGATGGTCATAGTTTATGACCAATGGCGGTTTGGACTGAATGGGTGAAGCAAAGGTGGATGGACTGCAATTGATAACCAGAGGGAGTTTTACAATATTCAATTGGGCCATGAGAGAGGAGGCCCGGTCCAAAGTAGAGCCAATATTCTCAGCAGCACCATCATTCCTTTTTTGAATCATGTTTATTTCCTTACCCCTATTTCCTCCGTCAAAATAAACTTTGACCGTTGTCCCTATAGGAGCAATTAACTGAGACGGGTCAAAGGTTATTTTGTCAGAAGAAATGACCCCTATAACATTAGATGGGCCTACCCCGTGATACTGAGGCAAAGGGTTTTGGCCAATGTCCGTTCTGGAAGGATTGGGAGCCCCTGTATTGAAAGACAGGGTATTCTGGTCAAGCAAATCCTGAATGGCGTGTTTCAATGGCCAACACTTGTCTGTAGGGTGCCCAGGTGCACCCATGTGGAAATCGCAAGTGGTGGAGGGGTCAAAATTTCTCCCCTTGGATGCATTCGGATTTGGTTCTTTTAAAGTGATATACCCTGCTTTCAATAAGGTGGGCAGCAACAGAGACAGAGACATTGGAATAGGGGTGAAAACCCTATTTCTCCTTGCTGCGAAATTGGCATCCCTTTCCTCTTTAGTAAAAGCCCTCTTTTGGTCTGAGGGTGCTGCTGGAACATTAACCGTCATGGAGGCCTGGGTAGATGGAGCAGATGGAGCAGATGGAGTAGGAAAATGAGCGAGTGTATTGATTTGTATGGGCTTGCTAGGGCCAGATGGTGGCTGTACCATGTTCACTTCCCCCTCTTTCTTGTTCCCATTCTTTTTTATCTTACTTCCTTTCTTCAGATTGGGGTCCTGCTGACTGACCATAGCAGAATGGTCAATTATTTTACCTGACCTGATCTCGTCCTCGATTCGGTCAGCCACTTGTACCAAGGTAGCGAAATTAGTGGTGGTCTGACCCACCAGGTGGCTGTAGAATGGTTGATCCAGTGTACTGGTAAAAGTGGAAATCATCTCTTGCTCCAGCATAGGTGGCCTAACCTGAGAGGCAGTCTCCCTCCATCTCTTGGCATACTACCTTACGGATTCATCCCTTCCCTTACTCATTCTCATTACATCGTACCTATCTGGCACGATCTCTGAATTAAACCTGTTTTGAGCTAGGAAGGCATCTGCTAGGTCCTTCCATCTTCGGATCTTTCCATGGTCTAAGGTGGCAAACCACCTCAAAGCAGTTCCAGTCAAGCTCCTTTGAAAGAGCTGAATCAGTATGCCTTCATCCCACCCGAACTGGCATAGGGCACCACAATACAACTTCAGATGGCTAATAGGGCAGCCAGTGCCATCATATTTGTCCAGGTCTGGGCACTTGAACTTGGCTGACAGGTTAACATTAGGGTATAGGCACAAGTCTTCAAAGTTAGTGCCCCCAAAGTTGTTCACCCCTTTTACCTCCCTCAGTTCATCTTGGATCATCTCCAGTTTGTGCATGAATTTCCTTTCAACCTCCTCCCTCATTCTCTCCTTTTATTTTTCTTTCTCAGGCTCAACTGTCTCATCCCTGATCAGTATAGGTTCAGGGGTGGGTTCATAAATGGGTTCAGGAATAGGTTGAACCGGAGGTGGAATGTTGATTTGGGATGGAGGTGCTTGGTTGGAAGTGGATGCTTGGTTCTGGGCTTGAACTTGTTGGGCCTGCACCACCAGTAAGTTCTTTAGCATTCGGGCTAGTCCTGCCACTTGTTCCTGTAGCAGGGCAACATCTGGGTTATGAACATCAGCTTCATTCTCAATAGGATTCATGGTGCGAGCTCTTGCTCTGTTTACAAGAGCTATGGTTGCAAGTGTATTGGTACCTGAAAAAAATAAAGAGAAATATCAGTGCCAATTTAATCTCATTCTCATACCTATGAATGCCTATATGCAGGTTAGGTGAACACAAGTTTGGATTTTTTTTCTTTATTTGCTTCTTTTTTTTTTTTTTAGAATTGTTGGAATATTCTAGGGCTTCCAACAGGTCCTACAAAAAGAGAAAAAGGATTTGAAATTCAAAGGCTTCCAGAGGCCCAGGGGTATTTTTTTTAAAAAGGTCTGAAATTCAAAGGCTTTTAGAAGCCCAAAGAAAAAAGATCTGAAATTCAAAGGCTTTCAGAGGCTTAGGGGTATTTTTTTGAAAAAGTCTGAAATTCAAAGGCTTTCAGAGGCCCAAAGAAAAAGATCTGAAATTCAAAGGCTTTCAGAGGCCCAAAAAAAAAGACCTGAAATTCAAAGGCTTTCAGAGGCCCAAAGAAAAAGATCTGAAATTCAAAGGCTTTCAGAGGCCCAAGGATTTTTGAAAAAGGTCTGAAATTCAAAGGCTTTCAGAGGCCTAAAGAAAAGGATCTGAAATTCAAAGGCTTTCAGAGGCCCAAAGAAAAAGATCTGAAATTCAAAGGCTTTTAGAGGCCCAAGGATTTTTGAAAAAGGTCTAAAATTCAAAGGCTTTCAGAGGCCCAAAGAAAAAGATCTGAAATTCAAAGGCTTTCAGAGGTCCAAGGAAAAGGATCTGAAATTCAAAGGCTTTCAGAGGCCCAAAGAAAAAGATCTGAAATTCAAAGGCTTTCAGAGGCCCAAGGATTTTTGAAAAAGGTCTGAAATTCAAAGGCTTTCAGAGGCCCAAAGAAAAAGATCTGAAATTCAAAGGCTTTCAGAGGGCTAAGGATTTTTGAAAAAGGTCTGAAATTCAAAGGCTTTCAGAGGCCCAAGGATTTTTTTTTCAAGATTTTTGTTTTCACATTTTTATTATATATTTTTTTGAAACATTTTATTCAAACTCATTTCCCTTTATCATCACTTAAAGGTTGAATGAACAAGATTTAGTGAAAAAAAACTGTTTAAAATTGAGTTTTTCGCGAAAACCGCATATACAGTACGGTCATAGCTTGCTCGCACCAGTTGTGAGACATGGAAAAATCAATTCAATGACTTCCTAATCATCATACGGGATTGGTTAAAAACAAAGAGTCGTCACCATTCTGTTTAGGTGTGAATGAACACCAAAATATCAAATAAGCACAAAAAGGCAAATTTAGGGTAAAAATAACCCTATTAAAAAAAAACCAGAGATGGGTAAGGGGATTAGGTTATGAACAGGGGAAGGTGTTAGGCGCCCCTATTCATCCACACAAGGTGGTTGCCAGGTATTGTTCCTGTTTTTCAAAGGAAAAAAGAAGGCTTGCTAATTAAAACAAAAGTAAAAGAAAAATAAAAGAATGTATGGCTTTTTTCCATGTGAATGATCCAATTAATGCGGGATCCTTCTTATGAAAAAAAGAGCCATTTACTTGGGTTTCATGATTGACTGAAATCAAGATAAAGAAAACAAATCTAAAGTGAAAACTTAAAAAATTTGGCTTCAAGTTAAATTATGGAAATCTAGAAAAAATATGATTTTTATAAAATATTGCAAAATTGAACTTGAACAGTCCAGGATACAGGTATGGCCCATATTTCACATTAGATCAAGAAATCAAAACCAAAAATACCCATGTTGATGAAGAACATCAAAAGGGGAGAACTTAGACCGTATGGTCTTCTCTCAAACATGAAAAAACGACCCAAAAACCATCTCATGAAACCCTAGGAGTTACTTTCAGGCTTCTAAATCCAGATCTATCATATAGATCATGATAGATCTAGGATCTTAGCCTAATATCACAAAAATCACGAAAACAGTGCTGTAGGTGTAAAAGTGTGAAAAATTTCAACTATAGGAGAAAAAGGGGATCTCATGCTATAAACATCATGGATTCATATGATTCATTCAAATTCAACATTGTAGACACCCCAAATTGCACTAAAAATGAGAAAATAATTGAAAATATTAATTGGGATTTGAAACAGGTCAAAAAAGTGTAAAATCTGGCCAAACTGGTCATGACCGTATTTTGTTTACGGACTGCTCATACCTGCAGTTGATATATGGTCACGGCGTGCCCGTATTAATAATACGGGCAGGGCGCGACCGTAATATATATACGGGCACGGGGTCTTTGTGCGAATTTATCCTTTTTGATTTTTGAGCCTTATCTGCACCCAAATATCTCTCTTGGATAAGTGAATTCTCTTATTTATCTGTTCGAATTATCTCATATATCTTTGTGGATAAATGATGGGCATTATCTTGTGTTTAACTCAAACTGAAACTCTATCTTGCCAAACCTTGGACCAACCATACCCCTGGGTTTGCCTATAAATAGAGGGCCTTTCCTCAAGCAAAAGGCCACGAAATTTTGAGTCCAAGGAATTCTAAGAAGCTCCAAGAGAAGAACTCCTGCTGCCTGCCTGCTCAATCCAGGTAAGTCCCCTATCCCTTTTTATTTTTCTGTCTTCAATTCTAGAAGTAATAGGATCATCTCTATTGCTGTAGAATAAGGCCATATCTATTTTCGTATTCCTAAACTTGCCTCTAAGTACCTCAAGAGTCTCTCTAGCCGTAAAACGTGAAGAGAGAACTAGGGGAAAGGGGAACAAGTGGATCCCTAGAATAGAACCCCATATCTGTTTTTTTTCCTAGAATAAAGCCCTTGATTGTGCTTGTGTAACCAAACCTATCTCCAAGTACCTCAAGAGTCTCTCTAGCCGTAAAACGTGAAGAGAGAACTAGGGGAAAAGAGAACAGGTGGATCCGTAGGGTAGACCCCCATATGCTCTAATTTGTGAGATGTGATTGCTTTGAATATCCTGATCATGTTTTAATGCTTTTTATGATATATCTGAATGAATAACATGAATCTATGATGTTTATAGCATGAGATCCCCACTTTTTGCCAAAATTTGGATTTTTGCCACTTTTGCACCTACAGCACTGTTTTCGTGATTTTTGTGGTTTTAGGCTAAGATCTTGGATCTATCATGATCAATATGGTAGATCTGAATCCAGAAGCCTGAAAATAAATTCTAGGGTTTCATGAGATGATTTTTGAATCGTTTTTCATTATTGAGATAAGACCCTACGGTCTCAGTTCTCCCCTTTTGATGTTCTTCATCAACGTGGGTATTTTTGGTTTTTATTTCCAGATTTAATGTGAAATTTGGGCTTTATCTATGTCCTGGACTATTCAAGTTCAATTTTGAAATATTTTATAAAAATCATATTTTTCCAGATTTCTAGAATTTTGACTTGAAGCCAGATTTTGGATTTTTCACTTTAAATTGATTTTATTTGATTTTATCTCAATTTTATTTTGATCATGAAACCCTAGAATTGGTATGATCATATTTGAAAGTTCTGGATCAATCAGGCTATTAATATGAAAAAACCATACAATTTGTGTCTTTTTGTGATTTTTCCTGATTTTTATAACAAGCCTTTTTTATTTGTAAAACATGAACAATGCCTGGCAACCACCTTGTGTGGATGAATAGGGGTGCCTAACACCTTCCCCTGTTCATAACTTAATCCCCTTACCTATCTCTGGTTGTTTTTAAAGGAGGGATATTTGGCCCTAAAATTTGCCTTTTGTGCTTATTTGATATTTTGGTGTCCATTCACACCTAAATTGAATGGTGGCGACTCTTTGTTTAATTTGATCTCGTGTGATGATTTATGAAATCATTTAAATTGATTTTTCCATGTCTCACAAACATAAAAACCATTAAAACATGATTAGGATATTCAAAACAGCCACATCTCACAGATTAGAGTACATGGGGGTCTACCCTACGGATCCATCTGTTCCCCTTTCCCCTAGCTCTTTCTTCACGTTTTATGGTTAGAGAAGATTCTTGAGGTAGTTAGAGACAGGTTTGGATATACAATCACAATAAAAGCCTTATTCTATAAAAAAAGAAAAGAACAATAGATTATAGGGTTCTATTCTAGGGATCCACCCGTTCCCCTTTCCCCTAGCTCTCTCTTCACGTTTTACGGCTAGAGAGGATTCTTGAGGTACTTAGAGACAGGTTTGGGTATACAAATATAAACCAGGCCTTATTCTACAGCAATGGAGAAGATCTGATTACTTCTAGAATTGAAAACAGAAAATAAAAGGGAAAAGGGACTTACCTGGATTGAGCAAGTAGAGCAGCAGGGGTTCCCTTCTTCACTTGGAGCTCTTTAGACTTCAAATTAATGGCCCTTTGCTTGAGGAGAAGCCCTCTATTTACAGGCAAACCCAGGGGCATGGTTGGTCCAGAGGGATATACCATGATCCTCTAGATTGGACTGAAAGATAGGGATAATGCCCATCCATGGCCAACAAAGATAATTCAAATAAATAAATAAATAAATTCGCTCACCTAGAGAGATATTTGGATGCAGATAAGACTCAGAAATCAAGCAAGGATAAAATTTGCACAAATTTCCTGTGCCCGTATATACATTGCGGGCAAGTGGTGTCCGCATTCTTAATACGGGCACTGCATGTCCATATACAAAATTCGGGCGCGACCAGTCCGCAGATATAATACGGGCAATGCCTGTTTGATGAAATTTTATGCATTTTTGACCTGTTTTAAATCCCAATTACATGTTTTCAATTATTTTCTCATTTTGTAGTGTAATTTGGGGTGTCTACAAGACCCTAGAAGTTTGGACCTGGAGAAGAAGAAGAAGAAGAAATAGTAGTTTAGAGAGAGAACATGAGGACTCAAGAAAGAAGGAAAGTGCTGCATAAATTTCCTGTCTAGATTTCATCAAAACATGATTTGTAGGGTTTCCACCGTTGGATCGAGCTGAAATTTGGAGGAGGTGTTCTTGACATCTAGTTCTTCAATCTGAATGGTGGAGATTTTGCTTGGAGCTGTCTAGCTTAATCCGAAATTGGCCAAAACTTGGCTGCACCTATTGATCAAGCAAAAAGGGATTTTAGCGATTAAAGGTAGGTTGATCTACAGCTTTCAAGTTGTTTGTAGAACCCTAACTAAGGAAATCTATGCCAAATCTAGAATATGTATAATATTGATTTAATGAAGAGTATGCGAAGAAACCATGATTTTCTATGTGATTTATTGATTGATAGTATGCTTGTGTGCAAATCTAAGAAAGTTGCATGAAAAAGTGTAATTATTATTTTAGTGATTAATCCTTATATTTATTCGTGGGTTTTGCTTCTAACATGCCTGCAAACGTACTACTAGGTTGTTTTGTATGATTGCTTGTACGTTTGATTGGTATCTTGGAAGTTGGATATGAAACCGGAAACTTAAAACTTTAGGATTTCAATGTTGAGATGGTCAAACTTTAATTCGGGTGAAATTGGTGTGTTTAGATAGTTAGGAAATTATTATTAGGTGCTTAAAAACATGTTAGAATCAATGGATGTGAAGAAAATCAAGTGAGAAAGCTTAGAAAGCAAAATTTGGAAATTACGAATGGGCACTCGATGTAGAGCTCAAGCGCCACATCAGGCACCCTGCCTATGTTTTTTTTTTTTTTTTAATTTTAGAACCCAAAAGTGATATTCTATGTATAAGCCGGAAGCCCAATCCAATGCCCGAGTGTTGGATTAAGCATTGGTTAATGTTGTTGGACGCCGATACTAGGATTGAGCGTCAGGTTGAGCGTTGGTTTCTGGGTTTGTTTTGGATTTGAGTACTTTTTGTCGCCCGATAGAATGCTCAAATGACCAAATGAGCATTATACCTATTTATATGAAATAGCTAGATGCCCAAAACAGAACTCGAGTGCTAGGTTAAGCAACTAAACCCATATTTATGATTGTGTGTATTTTTGCATAATTTATGTAATTTTATTGATATCTGTGCCTTAATACATGTCTAAATACATAATTATTAGCTTTTAAATTGATTCTTGGTCATTGATACTTGTTGATTTAGATATTAACATGTTTATTGAAATTATTTGATATGGTTGTTGATGAAAACCATGTGTGGCTTGCATTATGCATTGGATAGGATTTATTGTATTTCTTGCATGAGTCCAGGATGATATTGACACTGTTATTAGAGGCATTAATAGGTTGAGACTGTGTTATTGTTTAGAGCCGAAGGACACAAAGTTGCTGTGAGCATCTTGGGATTAGGTCTTCATTCCGCAAATAGTGGCTTGGTATAGTGCTCCGATTGGTTGAAAGCCCATAGAAATACGATGTACACGTGGAGTACTTCATATTGCCCCAAGTGGTATCTGTAAATTGGGATGTGTGTCAGGTTAGAGGTATCTAAACAATCTCAAAAACACAGTAATTATAAGGGGGTTGGTGGGGATGGCCCTTATAATCTGCAACTCTAAGATACTTTTTGATATGAAGATGAATATCTTTTGAGGTTTTATACACATTTCATTGCATTCATTGCATGCATGATTGATTGAGCTTGACTTTGCGTATTTTTGAGTGTTCCTTTCATATAGAGTTTTCTTAAAGAAATACATATAGACCTCATATAGAAGCACTAAGGGTCAAGCATATGTTTGTAATTTACTTATTTATCTATTTACATTGTATACGTGTTTATGTGATAATTCCACTTGTTTAATTGCTTATTAATATACATGTATATCACGTATCTTCTTGTTGGCAGTATTGTTATTATTATTTATTATTGTTAGAGGTGTAATTCTACGGTTGGAGTTTTATTTGGGACTTGATCTATAGAAGTGATACCTATTGGGCTTTGCGCTTACTCCTAACATATTACAGTTGTAGGTTATATCAATATCAGAGTAGCACAGCGGAATTATGGCATAGGATGTAGGCTTCACAATGGATGTGATTTATATCAGGAAGATCTATGTCGACGAGTGGTTGAGTTTGATATAATCCTTGAATTGTATTTTCGGTTATTTGTACTTAACTCTTTGATTTAATGAATATATAATTTTTCCTATTCTCAAAGTGTATTGATCCTGTTTTGTTTTAAATTCATCTATGTTTAGAATTCTAAGTGCACATGTAAGAGACTGAATTTGCTTGGATTTCTATTTTGGGGAGAATAAAAACTATAGTCACATTCCAAATCCCTAAGTCCCTGTAGCTTTAATATTATATTTATTATTAATTAGGGATTTTTATAGTGCTGAAATTGGGGTGTGACAGATGCCATCCCATTACCACTAGCAATGTGAAATGGACGAATGAGATGCCTATGTTAAGAGGGAGCCCACACCCCAAACCCATCCTAGCCCGTGGTCCTAGAATTGGGCCTTAAGCATGATTTAAATAGGAAAAATTAAGGCCCAGTCACATTAATGAGTCCAAATTAAGGATAAGTGTGCCAACTTTTGCAATTTCACACCAAGGCAAAGTAACTTTTCAAAATTAAGCTTAAGTGATGAAAGTTGTAAAAAGATCCAAATATCCTCCATAGCCTTCCAACAAAACCCTTCCCTTATTTCTGAACTTTGCAAAAATTACAAAGAAGCCCCAATCCCAACCCCTCTCTCTCTCTCTCTCTCTCTCTCTCTCTCTCTCTCTCTCTCTCTCTCTCTCTCTCGTTATCTTTTTCTCTATTCCCCCTCTCTCTCTCTGTCGCAAAGAAGCTCCAATCCCAAACCCTCTCTCTCTCTCTCTCACTCTTCCACTAATTCGATATTAACCATGAATACTTCACGATTACTGTGAGCAAAATTAGAAAATGCATGTTACAAGCTATACCATCGACTATGTCATTTGTTACAAGCTATACTATCGTCTGTGTCATTTGTTAATTAATGTTAAACCATCAAATTGCTAAAGCAAACCATCGATTTACAAGCTATGTCAAATGAATTTACAGGTTGTACATACACCAATTACTGTGAGCCAAATTGGAAAAGGCAATTTTAATAGTGTTACAAGATTACCATCGATGTTTACAAGTTTATTATCGAAGTTTATAAGCTCAAGCATCGACATGTTACAATCTTTACCATCGACTGTGCCATTTGTTAATTGATGTTAAACCATCAAATTTCTGAAGCAAACCATTGATTTACAAGCTACATCAAATGAATTTAAAGGTTGTACGTACACCAATTATTGTAAGGCAAATAGGAAAAAAAAATTTTAATCGTGTTACAAGATTATCATTGATGTTTACAAATTTATTATCAAAGTTTAGAAGCTTAAGCATCGATATGTTACAAGCTCAATCATCAATGAGAGAGGGGGGGGGGGGGGGGGGGGGGGAAGAGAACAATAGAGAGATGGGGGAAGAGAGTACGAGAACGAGAAAGAGAGAAGGGGAAGAGAGAAGGAGAGAATGAGAGAGAGAAGGGGAAGAGAAAGAACCAATGACATAGAGAGATTGAGGTTCGTGAGATAGAGGGGTGGATTTTTGTAAATTTGAAAGACTTACATGGCATTACAGATATTTTAAAAGCTTTAAAATCTTTTAGGCTTCTTTGCAATTGTTGCAAAGTTCAGAAATAAGAGAGAGGTTTTGTTGGAAGGCTATTAAGGGTATTTGGATTTTTTTACAACTTCCATCACTTTAGCTTAATTTTGAAAAGTTACTTTGCCTTAGTGTTGAATTGTAAAAGTTGGCACACTAATCCTTAATTTGGGCTCATTAATGTGACTGGGCCTTAATTTTCCCATTTAAATAAGCATGGGTTAGCCGGCTAGGCAGAAAAGTTGAAATGTGCCACCCTTATTTATTATTATTTTTCTTTATCTTTTTTTTTAAGTATGAATTATATAAAGTTATTTTGTTCACTTGTCTTTTGCTATTGTAAGCACGCAAATTTTACTCAAATCAAATGTGTTAAATACATCAAAACCCTAAAACAGGCTAAAAACGAGATTCTGAAATTGGTCATTTTGTTAGAAGCTAATTTGGCCAGTAATATTTGCACCATTGAAAGGAAAGGCTTTGATACGATCCAAACACAACTGAGTTTGCATGAATTAAAGTTCAAGTAATAACTTTATGGTTAAAACAGTCTAAAGGGAATTTTTGTAAAATTTTACAGTTCTAATTGCCATGTGGCAATCCAGATTTGCCATGTGGCAAGTTAAAGTTATAGCCCCAAAAACAAAGTCAAAATAGGAAAAAGACAAAAAGAGAATAAAAATAAAGGTTAAAAAAGAAAAAGTCTTCCCAAACTAAAAATAATAATTAAAAATATATAAAAAAAGAGAGAAACGGAGAAACTTTATTGGAAAAGAAAAAAAAGGTGGCAAAATAGTTGATGGTGGAGGCGTATGTACGTCCACCCACCCCATCATTTTTGCTATTAGACAAATAAAATAAAAAGAGAAAGCAAAAGTCAACAAACAAACAAAAAAAAAAAAAAAAGGGAGACGAGTCCTTTCCCTCAATAATGAGTGATGGGAGGGAGAGAAGAGACCAACATGCGTCTCTCTCTCGGGTTACTTATTGGATTGGCCCGGCAGAACATGGGCACGGTTAGCCCATGCCTACCGAGCACAACATAGCTCGCCTAGGAAACGGGTTGTGCCCGTCCCATTTTCCAATACACTCGACACGGCACGACTAAGGGTGGGTTATGGCCTACACGCAAACGGGCCATGCCTAGGCCACACATAACAAATAAGGGGGCCTTTTACATAGCATACACGTGAAGGCTACAAGAGAAGAGTAAATAAGGTTTTGCAAAACATGGATGAATAGTCTTTGAAAATGCAACAATACTTACATCTTGGTGAACCGGAAAGAGTTGCAAAGATATTACTTGCTTCAATTACCACTTGGACAGGAGAGGACTGTTTATGTGTATCAACTATTGACGTGTGGCTATTGAGCCACATGTCCATAGGTGATACACATAAACAAAACTGTGACATCCCGATTCTACATCAGAAACAAATGAATGCTTGGTAAGGTATAAGAGTCAGGGAGAACACTTTAACTAGCAAGCGCCTTTTGGGGATAAAACCATGCGGGCTTAAACCTAAAGCAGAAAATGCCTCATTGGATTGGGTCGTTACAAATGGTATCAAAGCTGGATCCAGAGCCAATAGTCCATGACTGGTGTGGGTCTTAGCCTTGCCCATAGGAGGTGGTTGGACCAACGAGGGCAGGCCCATGAGGGACTGGTAGGCTTCTAGGTGGTCACTGTACAGGGACGTACAACCCTAAAAAGGAGGGGGGGGGGGGGGGGGGGGGGGTGGCCATTGTGACATCTCGATCCCACATCGAAAATAGATGAATGCCCGATAAGGTATAAGAGTTAGGGAGAACACTTTAACTAGTGAGACGCCTTTTGGGGACAAAATTGTGCAGGCTGAGCCCAAAGCAAACAATACCTAGCTGGGTTGGTCGTTACAAAAACTATGCCCGTGCTGGCCCAACCCAATTAACATCCCTAGGCTTTGCAAAACCTTACACTGTTTAGATATGAAGAGCTATTTAGAAATGGCTCTTCACGTCTAAATAGAGTTGGAACTCTATTTAGACGTGAAGAACCATTTTGAAATAGAACCTGAATACTAGGACAAAAAGAAAATGAAGAAAAAAAAATGATAACTTTGAAAGAGTCTTGTTCAGAGTTTTGCCAATGAGCGAAATCTTATTTTGTGCATAAATGTTTTGCCCAATGGAAAAATCTCTTAACAAGACTCTTAGAAATTAGAAGAGATGAGAAGATTGATGTGGTTTGGAGTAGGAAGAGTTAAACCTATTTATAGAAAACCAAAAGTGGGTTTTTACCACCTCTACCCTCAAATATGATTGTTATTTGATTATTATATAGTTGTTGGGGGTAAAAAAAACCCCCTTAAAAACCACTTTTTAATGTTCTAATGATTAGCCGTTTTTCGTGATGGCATGATGGGCTGACACTACGGGTAAGCCTGTTGGCTAGCATGTGAACCGGTACGCTTAATTCACACCGTGCCTCCCGCATGCTTCGCGAATCATGACCCTCCGAGCCAGTGTGCCTTGCAGGTTGTGCCTTTTCGGGCCAGGGCCTAGTAGGGCTGGTCGTGCCATGTCAGTCATGGGCCATGTCGGGCATGATCATAGTTTAAGCGGGCTCAGCCATGCCACGCCCGTGCTGGCTCGGCCAATTAGCAACCCTGTCTCTCTCCCTCCCTCACCCTTCTTTCAGTTCTCACATTAATGTGTTCTAATCTCTAAAATTGTGTCGTCCAGGACATTTAAAAGGGATTCTTCAACTTAAAGTGGAGAGCCCAAGGAGCCTAAAAACACAATTCAAAAGAGGCAATACAGAGAAGACGCAGGGGGGGGGGGGGGGGGGGGGGGGGGGGGGGGGGTGCGGGTTTAAGTCCTTCCAAAACATGTAGAAAAAGGAGCTCCAAATCATCAACGACAAGCTCACTTTCAGGTATAAATCGAGTGCATTTTTGATCTAATTCTGATTTTTCATCATTTGTAGATTGAGTTGATCGTTGCTATAAGCTAACATCTGACTTTCATTCTCTGCTTCAAAGCAAAATAGATGAAGATTTTGTAGCATTCCAGTTGTTTAGGTATGTTGAATAATGGAGCAAATAGGGAGAGTAATCCAATGAATAGGAGCTCTTTACCAGTCACGAACAGACCCTGTTCTTTTTAGTTTTGATTGATCATCCTTTCATATTTGATTCCGTTTTTATCCAACCAACGTTCAGATTCTGCAAGTCATGGCAATTTGGGATTGAAACTCATATAAATGAGGCAAAATGTCAATGATTTGGTCTCAACTTTTTAGTAAAAAAAACCATAAATTTTCAGACATTTAAAGGCCTAAAAGATGAAGAAAATCCTCTCCATTTCAAATCAAATCTGTTGTTTATTAAGGAGACCAAGGATCATTTTTTTAGAATTTTTGGTTGCTAAAATAGCAAGCTGAATCAAACCCGAAAGCTTAGATTGTACGAACATGGTTTGAGGCATTTTTTTTTCCAAATTTGAAAAATAGTAATCATTTTTTATATTTCAAGAAGTCCAAGGTTAAAAAATAAAATTTCAAGTTTTCACTTAACCCATGCTCTTCAAGTTCCTTTTCAATTTAACACCATTTTTATTTTCTATTATATTTCTTTATTTTAAAAGCTTTTCAAATTCAACTTCTAGCGTTTTCTCGATTACTCAGGCTCGCCCAAATGTCTTTAGAAACATAAATCTGCAATGGCTTGGATAATGACTATTTTGCCCTTCTCATGAATTTAATTTAATTTTTGCTTTTTTCTAAGATTTATGAATTGGGGGCTCAAAAACTTGAATGGACCAAAACTAAAAGGGGCTGAACCGACCTAGTTGACATGAATTTGTACCGAACCGGCCTTAAAACCGGTTAAACCAGGGAAACTGAGATTAACCTCTACATTGAATAAAATAGGTCTAATCAAATCCAAGGGAACCCGTTCTTAGCGGGATGAATCGGGGTGTATAAGGACTTCCGCAGATCATAATCGGGTCACTTAGCCAAAATCTTGGAAGCAGACCCACCTATCCCAGGTGTCTCCAAAAATATTAGATAGTGGTGACTCCAAAACCGGCTAAGTGAACCTCTCATCCCAAAAAAACCAAAAATCCAAACAAGTCCAAAGGTGCACCCGAAGGAACGTGCTCACAACTACATTTTCTATAACATTAGCTAGAAATCTTTCAGACCACACATACGTACAACTTACACTAAGGCCTAATATATTTGTTGAGATTATTCAAATACTCACCCTTTCATAATTGAAAGAAAAACAAACAAAAAACCCAACTAAGTCATGAAGCAATTAACTAATATCATGATGTGATTCAACCAAAAGCTAAAGATATCACTTTGAGGCATTTTTACAGTACTTAGAAATGAACATATGTTGAAATATATATTTGGGCTCTCTTAAATACGTAATTAGTCCTTCACCTATCAGCTTAAGTTTTTAGGTGCAATGGTCGTTTAACATGGTATTGGAACGGGAGGTCTTGTGTTCAACTCTCGAAGGCGAGTTTGCCTTGGTATTTATTTGTTTACAGGATGTTCATGCCCTGTGTTTGTACTCCCACGTATGTTAACGTGCGATGTCGCACGTGCGGGGAGTATTGAAATATATATATGGGCTCTCTTAAATACGTAATTACACCTTCACCTATCAGCTTAAGCTTTTAGGTACAACGGTCGTTTAACAACATCTACTAAGAATTTCTTGAACTTTTTTTTATATATAATATCTTAACTTGCCACATTAATATATTTGAATTGAGTTATATCATGTGGAATAAACCCCACGAACACATTCAAAGCAATCATAACAATGAATACCTTGTAACCCCTAAAAGATGTCCCATTCTCACAGACAACTAGAGCTGGCAAAATGTGAACCGACCCGACGGGTCAATCCGATTATAAACAGGTTGGGTTGACCCATTTATTAATTGGATTGGGGAAACCCCAACCCGCCAGTAATCGGGTCAACCCGATTATGACCCGCCAACCCGATTTTTTTTTTGGCCAAAAGTGTCTTGTTCCGACCCGATTAACCCCCAACCCGACCCGAACCCGGCACAACCAGAACCAATTAACCCCCCAACCCTATTTTAATCATATTTTTTGAAAACTAAAAAATATAAACCGGTTGGCGAGTTGAACCCGTTTA
The DNA here is from genome assembly GCA_947561395.2 of Buxus sempervirens. NCBI lineage: Eukaryota > Viridiplantae > Streptophyta > Magnoliopsida > Buxales > Buxaceae > Buxus > Buxus sempervirens. The sequence goes on from OX387189.1 coordinate 8,817,228, forward strand.
TTGGCGGGTTGGGTTTGGGTTGGCGGTTTTCCAACCCGCCCTAATTCAGTCCAACCCGAAACCGACCTGACCTTACCCGTTGCCAACTCTATAGACAACCCAAAACGCATGGTTCCATAAAATGTTAATATCTAAATTAGGAGGAAAACATATAATCATCGCCAAAACTAGCTATAATAAACAACAAATTGAGACTTTAAGAGAAAAATCAAAAGCTTAGGCGGCACTCTATTTCTTCAACTTCGCAAGCTCCTGCCTCACCAGTCTAGACCTCTTGATCTTTGCCAACATGAGCTTAAACCTGTCAAAATCATTCAGTGAAGCCCTTCTCTTTTGCACTACCAGCTTCCTGCCCCATGAGCTGTTCTCCCATTTGCCCTTGACATCTGCGGCCTCCATCGCAGCAATTAGATCCTTCTTCTTTGGAGCCCTTGTGATATCAATCTTGATATCTGTAAGCGACAGCCTCTTAAAATTCATTTGACCTCTTACCATGTCAGGGGCATCAACCAAAGCCCGATTCTGGTCGACAATGTCGACGATGACGACGAGCTGCCCGTAATCCTTCCCATAGTTCACGAGAGCCACTCTTCCTATCAATAAATTAATTAACCACCTATTTTTTAGACGCTTAGTGGGATGTTATGGATGTTACAATTTTATGCACCATGTAAGCCAATTTTTTCAAGTTTGATATCCTCTGCAGTTTTCTCCCAAAGTCTTCTATGTGGTTTGAGAAAGATGATACCACGTAGGGCATTTGACAATCAACTTCCCTATTGTTTGAGAGAGATGTTACCACGTAGAGCATCTGACAGTCAGCTTCCCTATCATTTGAGAGAAAAGTTACCACATTGTAGACACCCCAAATTGCATTAAAATATGGGAAAATGATAAAAATGTGTTTAAAATATCTTAATTGAGTTTTAACATGTGTCGAAACCTCAAAATCAACAAAACATGTGCTGTCTGTATTTATCATACGGATTTTACAACTTTTGTTCTGTTCGTATATGGTATTCGGACACGTCCGTAGTTAGCATACGGGCAGATTCATGCTTTCCTCATGCGCGCAAGTGGCTGCCACGTGTCGACTAGAAGCTTCGGCCATTACGCCATGTTGGCAACGCACGTGGGTGCATAACTGAATCTCATCAGTAACTATTGTGCGGATTTCAATTATATTTGTCCTATTCATATGTATCATACAGTCTTGATACATACAATTTGGACAAAACTGTATGATATATACAGACACGGCTATTTCGATCAATTTCGCAAAGGCCCAAGATCTGAGCCTTATTTACCCTTTGTAACTCTCTCTGGGAGACTCGATCTCTCCTATTTGTCCTCCGAAACTTATAGATTTACTTCAATTCATGCCTTAAGCTTGAATTGGAAGAATCTGGTATTTTGGTATACCATTGGGTCTTTTCTACCTTCACCCTTGCCTATAAATAGAGGGTTTCTTCTCTTGCAAATGGCTGATAGTCTAAAGATTGAGAGCTCTTGAAGAAGAAGGGAAATTCTGCCTAACTCCCCACTAAAGCACTCAAGCAACCAAGGTAAGCTTCTAAGCTTTCTTTTTCATTTCTATTTAATTTTCAAGAACTCTTTCCTTCTACCTTTTTGTAGATAAGGCTTTCTCTGCGTTTGAAACCCCAAAACCATGCTTAAAGTATCTTAAGCACCCTCTCTAACTGTAAAACGTGAAGAAAGAGCTAGGGGAAACAAGTATGGAAATGAATCCTTAGGTTTAGAACCATTTGTGATGAAATACTTGTGTGATTTGTGTTGAATTTATATGTGCCTGCTATTTGCATATGATTTTGTTATAAATCTGAAGGAATTATATAGATCTATGCTCTCCATAGCATTAGATTTGAATTCTCTCCTAAAAATCTAATTTCCCACACAATTATACACACATCACTTGATTTTTGTCAAAATAGGCATAGATTTTAGATCTACTATGCTCAATATGGTAGATATGAGATCAGGGGCCTTAGAGCAACTTCTCAGGACTTTGTAAGTTGATTTCAAGTGGTTTTGATGTTCAAGAGAAGACATCATGGTTTAATCTCTCTTTTTTGAGCAATTTTCATCTATTTGGGTAAATTTGGCTCTTCCTCTCTAATTAATGAGGGTTTTGAGCTAAATTCATGCCTTAAATCTTTCGGAGTATTATTCACCTCATTTCAAGCGATTTCAAATCAGATCATGTAGATCAAGCACACACACACTGTTTTGGCTTGGTTTTACTTAAATCTTAAAGATCTGGACAGAACCTATACCCTGTTTTGAATCATTCATAACTTCGTCATATGGATGAATTTTTGAATGATTCTAGAGACGTGAAAGGTGAAGAAGTCTAGTTTAATCCTGTAAAATTTAAGCAATTTATATGGAGCCCATTTTTCAAACCATTTGATTAAAATCGATAAGTCAGATCAGATCAGATTGCTGAACTTGTCACTTTGATTGAGCAACAAAGGCTTATTTTAACTCCGATTTGAGTGATTTTAATTTCGGAGTCTTCCTTTATGAGTCTACTTTCAAATCCAATTGGTTTCAAGAATTTTCACTTCAATTTGAGCTCTGTATATTTGATTGACCTTGTACTGCTCAGTAGCAGATTACAGAGTAAATCTGTGATCCTCTAAGCATGTTTAAGAGAGCACACAAGCCACAAATGGATGAAATTTTGAGTGAGGCCTATTCTATTCGAAATATGGCACCTCATATTTCATTCATACCAATTTTCAGCAATTTATACAGAGCCAATCTCCACGAATAGGCTTTCAAAGTTGGCTACTCACTGTTTTTACTGTTTTACAACAACAGATTTGAATAAGCATATTTTCTTTGATTTCAATCGGATTTAATTGAAAATTTCATTGAGTCTTTACTTCATATAAGCTTTCAAATGGATTTGGTTTCACTCAATTTGAGTTTGAATTGAATGACTTATGGTTAGTGGAGTTTTCCATGCTTAAAAGGGTTTAATCTTGAGTTGATTTTTCCAAATTTGTTTTAAGTTTGCTTTTCCTCAAGTTTTACCTTGATTTTTACTTGATCATGAAGTCCTAGAGGTGATACATCCATAGAGAGAGTCCATGATCTATTGGACTACTCATATGGAGAAATTACATATATTTTTGTCTCTTTTTAAGTAATTTTGATTGATTTTTATTTGTAAGCATATTAAGCATGAATAGCATATGACAAAAACCTTGTGTGGATGAGTAGGGGTGCCTAACACCTTCCCCTACTCATAACTTAACCCCCTTACCCAGTCTCTGGACAATACCATATAATAGAGCTATTTTAGCTCTATTTTGCTCTTTTTATGCACACTTTGGTGCCCATTCACACCTTAACTTGAATGGTGTCGACTCCAACATTTTTGTGAACCTCGTGTGATGATCAGGAGATCATGCAGCTGATTTTCCATGTCTCACACACATGGAGTAATATTTTTCTGTCTCTTGTGTTATATCATCGTTGTTACCACCAACTTTATTGATGTCGTTGTACACAAAAATTTCGTGTTCATTGCTTTAACACAAAATACGGTAATTACAAATAATAAGAATAAAGAAAATTTGATACAAAGATGGATTTTACTCTCTTTTGTGCTCGATCACGTAACGTCCTTTGATTGACGAATGATTTGATGTAGATGAATGCTAGGTGGCATTCTTCAATTTCAGAGTGATTGTAGGTGTTCTTCATCCCTGGGTGCCATTCAGATTTGATTATACCAGGATGAACCATCCATGAAAGACAAAGCTTCATAACAAGTGGTTGCATCAACCATAAGCTCTGTAATGAGTAACGGAAAATCGTCTTTAAGGCATGCTTTGTTCAAATCATGAAAATCAACACAAACTCATATTTGACCATTTTTCTTTTTCACCGAAACAATATTTGAAATCCATATTAGGTATTTGACTTCCCGAATGAAACCGGATTCGATGAGTTTGTTGACCTCAGCCTCAATTTGCAGAATGAGCTCGAGTCGATGATGACATTGAGCTTGTTTTATAGGACGAACACTATGCTTGACTGCAAGGTATGAACTGCAATCTTCGTATCCAGTTCCAGCATTTCTTTGTACATCCATGCAAAAACGTCTTTGTATTCTTAAGCAACTTGAAGTATCTAGCTTCTTCATCCATACTTAAGAGAGCACTCACATAGATGGGCATCGGTTCTTCTTTTGTCCCGAGATTCAACTATTTAAGATCATCAACAGTGCCTTACCCCCCTTCTTCAAAAACAGCTTGAGTAGGCTCAAGTTCTTCTTCAGAGGAAGATCCTTCATCCAATAATTCCTCCGCTGTAATGTGATTGGCTTTGGCAAATTCATCATGCACCTTAGCGACATCATCATCAGAAGAGTGTCTTCTAACAACCAAGGCATTTGTAGGCATCAAAATTTGCAAGGCCCAAAACCCAAATTTGTAAATGGGCTTGTAAAAGAACAGCTCATTAAGCCTAGATTGTGAACCCATATCCTACAAGATAAATATGGGATATTTTAATTTAAAATTCTGTTATTTATCCCTTAAGGGGTAAATTTGTCAATTCCTTGTAATTTTAACTCTATAAATAGGGGATTTGGTTACAAGGGGAGTACACAAATCAAATCAAGGAGATCAAAGGCTGAAGCTTTGGAGAAATCCTCTTGAAGAGAACACCCTCCTCTCCATCTGAAGGGAAGCAGATCAAATGTAAGTGTGAAAACTCACACTCCTTATATGGCAAATGTTTGACAAATTATATCTTCTAATAATCTTCAAAATGTGCAGAATCACAATATAAGTTCAGTGAATTTAATAAAGAGGAAGGTAATGCTGCCACACAGCTACCACGTCGCTGGTAGCTCAAGGAAATGAAAGGTTTTCTAAATAAAGCATTTCTTGTAAAGGCACTTGCGAGGAACAACGCCGCTGCCACTCCGCTGGCAGCGCATAAGTGAAACAGTACTTTGAAAGTAAAGAACGTGCACTTGCGTCGTAAGGCGACGCTGACACGCCACTGGTAGCGCAGAGCAAGATTGAAGAATCTACAAATCAGCTGTGCACATGCCACATTCCCTCCCGCTAGCAGCGCGCTGGCAGCGCGCCCTTAACTGAGTCTATTTGGATTTGTGCGGGACTTGAGTTCGCTTCCAGCCGTCTACCCCGATCGCAAGGCGACGCCACCAACGCTCGATGCGATCTGAGTTTTCTTCTTTAAATAGACGAGCTGTATTCTTTTTTGGAATGACTTTTTTCTTTTGATCAATTTGATTTGGATCTTGAGGTGTTCGAGATTCAATTAATTCATCTTTAGAGAGTCGGTGATTGAGTGAGGGGGAGATCTGAGAGAGATCTCCTGGAATTGAAGTTTGAAGATTCTTCTTCAATTCGGAACTTCACTTGATCGTATGATCTCCTGGATTGGTGATCAAGCTTGATGGATGCATAGGTGGATTCCTATTGCATTGGATCATCTCAGTGGACTCTGAGGTGATTGTTACGATCTGGATTGATTGTGAATTGCAGCTTGTGGATTCAAGTTGTGTTGCAGTTCATGGATTCGAGCTGTGGATCTGGATTGATCGTGAATTGCAACTTGTGGATTCAAGTTGTGTTGCAGTTTGTGGATTTGAGCTATGGATCTGGATAGATCGTGACTTGCAGCTTGTGGATTCAAGTTGTGCTACAGTTCGTGGATTTGAGCTGTAGATTGCTGTTGAGTGAGTTTAATTGTAAAGGTTAAGTGTGTTTTCCTTTGTAATTGACTTTCATTTAATAGTGGAGATTCTAAGGGTTAGTCGCCTCATATAGACTCGAAGTTTTTCCTGGATCTGGATTCAGGTTTCCTCGTATAAATTCTGTGTATGTTTTTGCATTGTTAAGATCATAATTGTTGTAGATCGTGGACCTGTAGAGTAGTCTCCTACTCTTTCATCAAAGAAGCCTTAGAAAACTTCTCTTGAAGAGAAAACCTTCCACTAAAGGCAAAAACAAATCAAAGGCAGGAGCAGATCCTCCATCCTAAAGAAGAAAGGAGCACTTCTCTAAAAAAAGAAAACCTCCTCCTAAAGAAGAAAGGGGCACTTCTCTACAAAGAGAAAATCATTTTTCAAGCCAGCAGAAAAGCTGAAGCAAACACAAAGCCCGGAGTGAAGAACACCTACAATCACTCTAAAATTGAAAAACGCTACCTAGCATTCATCTACGTCAAATCACTCGTCAATCAAAGGACGCTCACGTGATCAAGCACCAAAGAGAGTAAAATCCCTCTTTGTATCAAACTTTCTTTATTCTTATTATTTGTAATCACCATATTTTGTGTTAAAGTAATAAACACGAAATTTGTATGTACAAATTTCTGGCATACCTGATAGGACGCTATTTTCCTCTCATCTTTCGAGTTAAAAAAAAGAAGAAGTTATCGCTGCAGAAATGGCATCCAAGCAAGCTATGGTTGTTGTGTCTAGTAAGACTTTTGATACTGTTGCTAAGGCCATACCAACAACCTGATCCAAGGCAAAGTTCAAAGAATCTAGTCTTGTGTCACCCCTGGAACATCATTCCAAGCAAAATAACAAGAAAGTTGCTGCATTTAAAATTGTAGCTTCTCATCCATTGTCTCCCTACTACGGAAAGGAAGAATCCGGATACTCCTCCTCTAATGCTGAATCCAACAATGGATCAAAGACCGGATCCTACTCCGGAACTTCTCGTTTCCACAAAGGGAATGAGTCCTAATCTACTGCTAATACCATTGCATCGCTAATGATGGCGGAAACTTTGACATCAGACGATTGTCTTCAACAAATGGCTGAGGCCAATGAAAAATTACAACAATCATTGGCGGAGAAAGACATGCAGATTGCAACTCTGATAAGCAAGCTCGAGTTGCAAAATCAACTGGTTGAATTTACTCATGATACTCTGAATCCTGCAAGATTCACCCCACAGCCAATTCCTGATACTTTGGAGCAGCAACAACAACATGAACATCATGAGTGAGTGGTGTCGCAAAATATCATGCATGACACAACACAAATATCTGTTGTGTCACTTTACGTGCAGCAACACCACACATGATTGTAGACACCATAAGAGCTTAGTACGGAGGTTCGCCTCAGTCTTCATTAGTTTATGCCAAACCATATTCTCAACGCATCGATGAAATGCGCATGCCGATGGGTTACCAGCCACCAAAATTCCAACAATTCGATGGGAAGGGCAATCCTAAGCAACATGTTGCCCATTTCATTGAAACATGCAACAATGCTAGCACATATGGCGACCTCATGGTGAAATAGTTTGTCTAGTCTCTCAAAGGTTCTGCCTTTGACTGGTATACTGATCTAAAAGCCGGATCCATAAATAGCTGGGACCAGCTTGAGCAGGAGTTCCTCACCCATTCCTACAATACCCGACGGACCGTGAGCGTTTCAAAACTTTCTGCAACAAAACAAAAGAGGGAAGAACCTGTTGCTGAATTCATTGAAAGATGGAGAAATATTGTTCTTAATTGAAAAAAACGGATAATCGAAGCTTCTTCCATCGACATGTGTGTCCAAAGAATGCATTGGGAATTGTTGTACAACCTGCAAGGAAACATGCCCCGCAACTTCGAGGAACTTGTAACTCGAGCCCATGATTTAGAAATCCAAATTTCCAGGCATGGGAGTTACATTCCAAGTGATCCACGTGAAAAGTAATATCCGAGGAAGGAAGCAAGACATTCTGAAAAAAATGAGGTTATGGCAACCACCACCTATTCAACAACAGCTCCGGTCCGCATTCCGAGGTGAAAGAAAAGAGTAGAATCTGACTCTAAGCTTGCCCAAAATCAATCTCGTGAAAGAAATCGCCCAACATTGAAGGAACTTGAAGCAACTAAGTATCCATTTCCGGATTGTGAAATTCGTTACATATTGGATGAACTCTTAAAACTCAAAATGATTGATCTCCTGATCCCAAAAAGGCCTGAGGAGGCGGGAAAGGTTGATGACCAAATTTGTACACACAAATTTCGTGCTTCTTGCTTTAACACAAAATACGGTGATTACAAATAATAAGAATAAAGAAAATTTGATACAAAGAGGGATTTTACTCTCTTTGGTGCTGGATCACGTGAGCGTCCTCTGATTGACAAGTGATTTGATGTAGATGAATGCAAGGTGGCATTTTTCAATTTCAGAGTGATTGCAGGTGTTCTTTACTCCAGGATTTGTGTTTGCTTTAGCTTTTCTGCTGGCTTAAAAGAGGATTTTTTCTTTGTAGAGAAGTGCCCCTTTCTTCTTTGGGAGGAGGTTTTCTCTTTTTAGAGAAGTGCTCCTTTCTTCTTTAGGATGGAGGATCTACTTCTGCCTTTTGATTTGGTTTTCTTTTCAAGAGAATTTTTCCATGGCTTCTTTGATCTGCTTCTCTTCAGATAGAGGGTTTTCTCTTCAAGAGAATTTCTCCAGAGCTTCAACCTTTGATCTCCTTGATCTGATTTGTATCCTCCCCTTGTAACCAAGCCCCTTATTTATAGAGTTAAAATTACAAAGAATTAACAAATTTACCCCTGAAGGGATAAATAATAGAATTTTAAATTAAAATGTCCCATATTTATCTTGTGGGATATGGGCTCACAATTTAAGTTTAATGAGCTATTCTTTTACAAGCCCATTTACAAATTTGGGTTTTGGGCCTTGCAAATTTTGATGCCTACAGTCGTACCACCGCCAACTATAATAACAGCATTATCAATAGACAATCATCAACTTTATAGTGTTTTAGAAAGGATGGGAAACCATTTGCTACTTTTTTCCAATCCAAATACATGAAATTCGTTATTGATCTGTTTTCCTTTTTCATATTAATGTCGCAACTCATAACATTTGCTCTTGTCGTGCTTCGTGCTGCGTCGCGCCTCAATAAAATATTATATTGTGCCTTGTTGTGCTTTAGATTCCGGTAACTTGACCCAGCACTATCCACCAATTTTTCTTGATGTCCTGTGATTAGGCTTGAATCGTACTTCGACATAGCCATTTAATGTATATTAAGTTATGCTTAATATCAATTAATAACAAATGTGCACAAGCATACACAAACAATGACCTGATTAACGCTTGTAGTTTTCCATTCTTCAAGCTAAGGTTCGTGCCATATCTGTGTGTGTGTGCGCGTGTGTGCAATGAAGTATCACTTGTACTAGTTGAAATATGGAAGAATTTATTTTTCCATTTAAATGTAGTCAAAATAAGAGCAAAACCGGCGAAAGTTCACACACTAATGAAATTTCACCAACATAGAATTCATTACTTAAAACCAAATATACTAGTGCAAACTTCCCCCATTGCGTAGGGTTTGAGGAGAGTCAAATGTATGTAGAATTAATCCTACGAGGAAAGAGGCTATTTCCTGTAAGACCATATCAGCTGGAGCTAGGGCTCCAACTTAGTGCAATTTGGTCTAGGTTAGCCTTAGCCCAAGACCAAACCGAGATTGTTGATAATAGACCCAAAACCTAACCAAACCGATCTTAAAACTAAAGTTCCTAAACCGAAAACCGAACCGATCATATATGGAAAACCCACAACCCAACCAAACCCAAACTGAAGTGCACATTAGGTTTGGTTTGGGTCAATTTCACATGATAAAACCAATCATTTGTTGAAATAAAGTATTTTAAATTATAGAACCTTATATTCACATAGTAAAAAGTGGTAAAACCTGTCTCATTGAAACATTGAAACCCTTAAAAGACCTAAAAGAGTAAACTAAAGAGTAAAGACTTATGAGTTAATGTCATTTAATAAGTTAAATATTATTAATATAACTTATATCTATTATATATTTTATGTATGGTATTATATATTTCGGTTCGGTTCTTAGGATAGGATATTTGGTTTGGTTTGATTTAACCGAGTCTTCAACCCAAAATCGAACCAAAGAAATCCGGTTCTATATTTTTAGAACCAAAACTGAATCAAAGACTTAAGAACCCAACCCAAATTGACCCAATGTCAGGTTGGATCAGTTTGTTTTTAACTGACCCAATTTGCAACCCTAGCTGGAGCCCACACGAGAAGATCCCCTGGTCCAACGGTGAGTGGGGTGTACACATAAGCATCATTCACAAACCTATACACCCACTCA